>SNQJ01S0009219.1:67134-122811 GCA_010110895.2 Picea sitchensis | reverse complement strand
ACGACGACAAGAATTCAAGAAGAGCTTGAAAGAATGTGGCAAGGCCTTGTCCATGAAGAGGAAATTGCAGAGGCTCGGAGACAAAGAAGACAACAATAAATGTTTGAGAGCTAGAATTGTACAAATTATTTTTGGCAATAAGCAAAGGAAGGATTTTTTTAAATCAAAGTTTAGAATCAATGGCAGATAGTGAAGAGCAAATAAATGAAGGACAAAGAATTCCAAGAACAAGGGTAAGATCTAGTCCTTTGAATTTGCATGAAGAGAGACATCAAATGCCTACTCTTCCTCAAGGTGTTCTTCCTATTTTTTCTGTAGATGGGATCATGGATATCGAAAAGCATTTGGATCAATTCCTTACCATTGTTTATATCTATTTGATTGAGCACAATGATGTGATGGTGAGACTCTATCTCCAAACATTAGCTGGTCCAACATATGACTGGTACCTTTCTCTTCCAGAAAACACAATCAATTATTTTGATGACATGACATATGTATTCATGAAGAAATTTGCTCTGCCTATAGCATATCATACTCTCTTGACATGGTTGATTCAAATTCATCTCCAAAAGATTGAAAGAATCAAATATTTTAATTCAAGATTTTTCAAGACTCTGCATCGAATTCCTCAATATCAATGCCCAAATGATCCAGTTGCTTTCAGATGTTATATGAATGCAATGCATTCAAATGTGAAATATAAAATAAAAGCATTAGAAATCACGATTTTGGAAGAAGCAGTGAGAAGAGCGACTAGAATGGAAGATTTCATGATAGAAAGTGAAGCTAATCCTGAAATCGTTCTTGGTAAAGTTCAAAGGCAGATGATGGATTTATCATTGTCATCTCAAGTTCCATGTACTTCAAGAGTAGTTGAAGAGTGACAGGTTAGAAGAGGAATCTTTTAAGATCAACCACCGAATGTAACAAATGTCTATGAAGACACTCAGAAGATGTGTCAAGACATTCATATTGCCTAGTTAAAAAGAATCATTGACCAAATGAAAAATGAAATAGCTCGATTAAAGAGAAATGATGATAAAATCCCAAGGCAAGAATATCAAAATCCTCTATTTCCTACACATGGCCTTATAAATTATCGATAAAGGAATCAAAATGTCAATGGTCAAGCCCCTAGGTCAAGGGTCCCCGGAGTTCAAAATCCAAATGCGGTGATATTGAAAGAAGATTTTGATCAAATTCCCGAGGAAGAGAATCAAAGACTTGTTTTTCAAGAATATAATAATGAAACTACTACATGGGTGCTAGAATCCATGTAAATGGAAGTTGATCCATTATTATTTTCAAAAGGAGATTGGATTGAAGAATATTAATGTAGAGATGAAGACCAACATTTTCAAGAAAATGTTGTCTAGACTAGATTTGAAGAAAAAGATTCAAATCTTTCTGAAATCCAAAACAAACTAACAAGGTCTTCTAAATCAGAAGTTGTTCCTCCTCAAACAAGTGCTAGACATGTAAGCTCCGCTCCAAAAAAAGACAACGAAGTAAAAGGCTCAAAAAAATGAATTATATTGTTGTTGATGATTAGAAGAAGTTGCAAATAGCTTTTCGATTCTTTGAAATACCACAAAAGAATGATATTGTTGTGTTCAAAAGGAAATAAATGGAAGCAATGGAAAATTTTATTGATTTTGGGCATGGCAATGTAATAGTTGAAAGAAGCAATTGCCTTTCATTCATAGGATCATGGATGATATATTTTGTTGGTTCTTTTTCAAAATATGATGTTAGAGTAGGAGATTCAAAGATGATCATTAATCAAGTCTAAAACATGGCCAATGAAACAACATTCTCAATCATGATTGGGAGTAATCAGATGAGTTGTCTATGTACATGGCTACATTGGAAATGTGTTTATACTTGAGAGTAGCCTTTCTTTCCAATTAGCTTAGGGTAGGTAGGTTTTTGTTGTCTCTTGTATATAATATTGTTATGTCGGTGAATATTTCCAATAAGAATTTGTTGGATCAAGATAGTGGATTGGAATGACTCCATAGCCCAATGGATGAAGGCATTTAGTCTTGGTCTGGGTCCTCAACAACCCACATGGGATTGTTGTCCCACAGTTGGAGCTAGATGTCGATGTGCTTTCACCGATTGAATATAAACCAAATATTTTTTTAACATAGAAAGTTCGAAATAATCTTCAACTGTTGATCGTGAAGACCCAACAATTTTCCAATGAGCTTCAGTTCTCCAGTTCTTCATCATGAAATTCTAACGGGGATAGTTTATCTTTGAAACAAAAGAGAAAGAAAGGAAATGATACTAAAAAGAAGGAAATTACTTATGTCAATATTCTTACTTAATAGCCCTATGTGTTAACTTTGTCCAACACTTTGCGAAATTGAAAACAGAGGTCATATGCCCAAGATATCACCAATTTTTCCTCTATTCACCAAATTTTCCCCTCCATTTTCGAAAATTTGACTAAGTATTATTACCTTACCCTCACATTACATACATTAGTCCCCATGCTCTTTTACTTATTCAGTTTCCTCACTTTCCATATTTAACTATTTCCACACTTAACCATTTCCATTTTCATTTCCAATTTCATATTCATATTTTCATTTCCATTTTCCATTTTCCTTTTCCTTTTCCCTTTTTCATTTATTTTTATTTTTCCATTTTAATTTTCCATATTTCCATATTTCATTTCCATTTCCATAATTTCACATAACTTTATGATTTATCTCCCCAACACTTAGTCATTTTTCATGACTTACCACATTTTACTCCTTTTTACACTAAGTCTTCCATTGCGGATGCGGGATCCAATACCCTCATTTCCACCTTCCACTCCTAGTGGCGCAAACCGCAATCCCACAATACTCAATTTGCACCTCCATTTCCACACCATTCAAATTGCACCCTCATTAAGTTTTACACTTCGTTGATTTCTTGATCTTTGAATGCGGATGTGGGAGACCCTCTTTCACCCATCCCTTGGCATCTCCTCCTGCAACCCACATGACTAATTTTACACGTATGTTTTACTCACTTTTACACTTAGTCTATTTATTAAATGCGGTAATGCAAGAGTATGTACTTCTAATTTATCATATCTCCCTACCCCCGCAATTCTATGGATTTCACTACCTCGTTCACAAAAACCATGGAGATGGAATTTCTTTATAAAGATGTCATGAGAACCCACTCACAATGCATGTGGGATAAAGAAAGTTGAATTTGCAAATCAAAGGCCCATATTTCACGGGGACAGATCAACGGTGGTTGAGTCTTCATCTTCTGGAGCTCGTAACTTTTGATCTGGACGTCTAATTTGAGAAAACTAGAGTTCGTCAGAAAGATAAAGAGATTAAAAACACATTGGTAGTGGTTTCAATGGCTGAAATATCAGTTATAAGATTCTAAAAAATAAATTACAGTTGGGACTATTTTTGGGCTTGGAAACAAGTTATTTTTGGAAATCATTTATTTAAATAAATTTATAAACTTCTAAGGTGGGTCCCAGATGATGGCACAAATATCAAAGCTCATATTTACCAAAGGGATTAATTCATAGCACCAAAAGGGACACATAAAACCCTAATTGAAAAGTAGTTTCAAGAAGATGAAGAAGAGTTTACAAAAGATAAAAGGAAGTAGATTCAAGAGGTTGGTAGTGGGCTATTAGAGAGTTTGGTATATGGATCTTTTGCTAGAAACAAGTTTTGTCCTTTTCAAAGATTTGTGAATCATTCTACTTGACTTTCTCCTTCATATTCCTTTCTGCTCAACTCTCTCAATATTATTCCATACATTCCCCATGACATTTTAGGTCCAGAGGAGAAAAATTCATGCTTGTAAAAAGTAGATGTAGTTTATTTTAGTATATGTAATTGTCATTGAAGTCATATTGAGGCTATTTCATCCCTCTTGTTTCAAACAATGTTAAGCTTATCTCATTTGGGATATCATTATTAATTTCTCCAACAAAAAACTATTTCGAGGCATTATATTAGTGATTTTTTAGAATTTGAGTCTAAAACATGAGATTTCAAATGTATTGTTCATGAGTTGTAATGAAGTGATCATGTAAAGTTCTTTGTTGACCTATCCATTTTACTTTTCTTTCATCTTGCAAAGTCATAGTTGATTATGGGTTCACATCATTTTGAAAGGAAGGCAAAATATCTATCGAAAGCAAACTCTATACAATTATCTTTCAATTATATTTATTTACTTTTATTTCTATGAATAATATGATGTGTTTAATGAATAAATCTACTAAATGAGATCTATGTTGGAATATCTTTTGCGGTTTGTTCTTTAGCACTCACCCATTGCATTTATCTAGAGCCATGCAAAGAATCTTCCAATATATCAAGAGAGGAGAACCACCTCTATAAAAATGAGGAGAGTCTTTCTTGTTCCCCACAAGATTTTCTCTCAAATGTTGGTCATTTTCCCTTGACAAAAAAATTGATCAATAGTCACTTACAATAATCTTGAGCATTCCATGTAGCTTTTGAATTGTCTCCATGAATGTTGCAATTATTGTAATTGCTTTAAAAGGAAGAGAAATTGAGCAAAAATGGGCATACTTTGTCAATATATCCACTACTACTATGATGATAGTCTTCCCTTTAGATTTGGAAAAACCTATAATAAAATCCAATGAAACCTCTTCCCAATGTTAACTTGGTAAAGCTAATGGTTGTAGGAGACTTAGTGTCTTGATTGTCTCTCCCTTGTTTTGTTGGCAGACCACACATTTAGACACAAAATTTTGGACATTAGTTTTAAGACCTTCCCATTAAAAATCCTTCTTGATCCCGTGGTAAGTTTTCAAGAACCCTGAATGTCCTCCTATAGGAGAAGTGTGCAATTCCAAAATGACCGTTTGTTTGAGTTGGGAATTACTACACAACTAATTGGGAATTATTACATAAATATAGGCAACCATGATACCATAACAAATCATTATTCCTTACAAATTTATCTAATGCACTAGGGTCCTCTTGTAGTTGTTGAATGATATTGCATACATATTAATATTTCTTCCATTCTATTCTTGATTCTTCCACCCAATCAAATTATGGAATCGAAATAACATATAGCGAACCCTTTGTTTATTCTTCTTTCCTTGAAAGTACATCTGCCACAATATTATGTTTTCTTTTCTTGTAGATAATTTCAAAGTCATAACCTATCATCTTTGTAACCTTTTTTGTTTATCTTTTAAAGATAATCGTTGCTATAATAAATACGTCAAACTATTATGATTTATTTTTTCTTTGAAGTGTCTTCTGATTAGGTAAGGGCGCCATTTCTTAACTGCATGTAGTATGGTCAACATTTATTTTTCATAAATGGGTTTAAGTAAAAAAATTCCTTTAAGTTAGTTGCTTTCAAAGGCAAGGGGCCTTCCTTCTTGCTTTAAAACTACACCAATGCCATGGCCCGAGGCATCACACTCCACAATAAACGTTTTTGTGAAGTTAGATGTGGCTAGGACAAGAGTTGTAAAAATAGCCTTCTTGAGTTTTTCAAAATCTTTGGTTGCTTCTTAAGTCCAAGAAAATGCTTCCTTCTTTAATAATGTTGTTAGAGGTGTCGTTATTTGATCATAGTTCTTGACAAACTTGTGGTAATAGTCATTCAATTCTGAGAATCCTCTAATTTTCTTCAAGGTTTTGGGAACTGGCATTCCCTCGTAGCTTTAATTTGGTTAGGGTCCACTTTTACACCTTCATGAGACACAATATGACCCAAATATTCCACTTCTTGAACTCCAAAGGCACACTTGGAAGGCTTTGCATAAAGTTTTTGTTCTTCCAAAAGTTGTAATCCTCTATCAATATGGTGTACATGCTCTTCCCAAGATTTGTTGTAGATTAGTATGTCATCAAAAAATATTGACACAAATTTTCCAAGGAAAGGTTTGAAAATAAAATTCATCAAGCTTTAAAATGTTGAAGGTGCACTAGTAAGTCCAATAGACATAACCAAAAACTCATAATGACCTTCATGTATTCTAAAGGTTTTTTGAGAATGTCTTCTTGCCTCATTATGATTTGATGATATCCTGAATGAATATCCAACTTAGCAAAGAAAAAATGCTCTGTATAATTCATCTAATAATTTATCAATGACATGAATATGAAACTTGTCTTTGATGGTCATTTTGTTGAGTTGTCTATAATATGGACACATACGTCATGAACCATCATTCTTTGTAACCATCACTATTGGTGAAGAGAAAGAAATTTGGTTAGGTCGAATGATGTCTACCTCAAACATTTCTTGGATCATATGCTAAATCTCACTCTTATGTGCATATGGATACATGTAAGGCCTAATGTTAGGTGGTACACTTATTGGTTGCAAATGAATATCATGGTCATGATCTTGAGCAGGTGGAATACCCTCAAGCATCTCTGTTGGGTTTGGTTTTTATCCACTCTCCTCATTAGGGGTTTAATGATCCAGATTATTTTCGGCACGAAATGAGAGCGGATATATAATAAAGAAATGTACATAGATATATCAGATATTTAATAATATAACAAAGATATATCAAATATATATCCATAAACACAGAGATACAGTAATCACAATTTCTATTAATGAGAAAAATGTACAAAAACTATAGAAATACAAAGTGAAAGACTCCCTAGAATGGTGGCAACTTATCTCTGAGAAGAGATGTGATGGCTACGCTCATTCGCAAGAATATGGTTGTTATAATGAGGCTCCAAAGGCCTTTTTAACATAAAGAAAATCCAAAACCATAACCCCAAAAGATGAAAAGTCAACAGTTTTGTGGACCCCGTTTTGGGTAGTTTGGTGTATCAACTTTCCGGGGGCATAATTTTGGCATACGATCTTCGTTAGGGGAGTATGATAGCTCATTAGAAAGGTATTGATGAGGAGCTTCACTTCATAGTCTCAATCAGAGCCTTTGAATATTATTGAAGTCCCAGGTCATGAAAAAACATCGTTTAGGCCGTCAAAATGGCCCCGGAAGTTTAGAATCCAAAAAACTGCAAAAAATAGTAAATTGCCAACAAATTGTTTTGAGCTAGTTGGAATAGGTGGTTGGCCATCAATATCCACCTGGATCAATCCTCCCTCCTTAGTAAGCAATGGTCTCCATTGCATTGAGTTCCTGGGGGAGAGGGGAAAGCGTTTGTTGAATATGAATCTTGGTGAGTTGCTTGCCTTGCTGGAAAAGTTGAGTTGCTTAGCTTATTGAAAATTGTCACGAACCTATTGTTGGAGGGGTTGAATCCGTTCAACCAACCTATTGTATATTGGATTGACTAGGAAATGTGTAGGTACCATTGTAGGTGAAGAAACAATATCTTCTTTCTCTTCTGCAATCTGCTTCTGTTGGAAAGAAAGGTCTTGGGACAAGGCTGCAGTGGTTGCAGTGTCCTTATGTTCACCTTTTGAAATGATTGTTAAGAGGTTGAATTTTGCAGTATGAGAGATTACCTTGCGGCATTGTTTTTGTGGGATAACAGTCGGAACTATCTCTGGTATCCTATAAGGATGACCCCCTAGAGTAACAATGACATTGCGGGGTCAAGACTCATAAATAGCATGGCACTTCCACATATATGGTTGGCCCAAAAGAGCATCACAGACATCCAGTGGGGCAACATCACATAATACCTCATCCTTGAAGGGTTGGATGTCGTATGACAATCAACGTTGCTAGGTGAAACAAAGATCTCGTCCCTGGCGAAGCCACATGATGTTGTATGGTTGCAAGTGTGGTGTTATCAACAATCCCAACTATTTGACGACCTATGCTGAGATGAGGTTCTTATGGCTTCCGCTATCAACAATAAAATGCAGTGGGGTCCCCTTCACCCACATCTGTGAATGAAAAAGGCGCTCCCCCTCTTCAGGATCTGTTGGTTCTTCTAGTTGAATTGTTGCGGTCGTGACAGTAGAAGTAGGGTATGCATTGATGATCTGTCTTCAACCATTGTTTTTTGAATCAGATTATGAATCAGGGTTCAGCTCCTTTTCTTTGATTTCGACCACCAATGATTTTTTTGAGCGACATTCAACGGTGTTGTGTCATGGGATTTTGTGGAAAACGCACCACTTTCCAGTGTCCTTCTTCGTCTTTCTGTTACCCTTCTTTTCATGCGGCTTGCACTGATTTTTTGGAGGCTGGTTGTTAGGGATATCTTTACCATACTTTGGTTGTTGCGGATTTGTAGAACCAAACTCCCGTTTGTTCTGGTGCCTAAATTTCTGCTCGATTTTGATAGCATATCGATAGGTAGCTCCCAGTGTTGAGATGTCCAGAAAATCCATTTCGGATTGGATGTACCTATGCAGATCCCTGTGGTATTTCAGAACCAGATGTCACTCGAAGTCTTTGATACCTAGCTTGGTGCGCAAGGTACATAAAGTATTTATGAAGTCCAGTATTGTTTGGCCCCTCTCTTTCTGTAGTGTGTTCCATCTCATGTATTGGTCGTCATAGTTACCAACAGGGTAATAATGTTCCTGGACCGCATCCACAAAAAAATTCCAAGTGGGCTCAGACCCATATATTCCAGACTCCTTTGTGGATATTTTCTCCCAATAACTTTCCCACTAATGTTTGACATGGGGGAGAGCCTTAAAGAGTGCGAAGGTGATCTTTTCCCTGTCGAAAAAATTGTGAACAGATAAATAACCTTCTAGGAGATTTAACCATTTTTCCAGCGCATCTCCATCTATTTGACCTTCAAATATGGGAATATAAAAATTAAATTGTACCTTGAAAGGAGAGGTGCCTCCAAAGCGGTCGCTTCATGAAGACACGCTTGTTGTTATCAACAAGAATTGAAGGATGTGGGCAAAATTATCCATCATTTCGCCCCTTTGTCGCATGAGAGCTTGCTCAAGCAACATATTAATAGAATTATGCTATGTCATCTTTATTTTCTTCTACCATGGAGGGTTTCTTGGGTGTGTGATAGTTATTTTCCTCGAGAGATACAAGCTCGAGACCCAACTTGCTATACTCGGACCTAGTTGGGGACATGCACTGAAAAACAATTAAGAGCAACCTGCTCTGATACTACTAATCTAGATTATTTTCGGCATGAAATGAGAGTGGAGATATAATAAAGAAATGTACAGAGATATATCAGATATCCAATAATATAATAGAGATATATCAGAGATATAACCATAAACACAGAGATAAAGTAATACACAAATTCTATTAATGAGCGAAATGTACAAAAATTGTAGAAATACAGACTGAAAGACTCGCTAGAATGGTGGCAGCTTATCTCTGAGAAGAGATGTGATGGCTATGCTCATTCGCAAGAATATGGTTGTTACAATGAGGCTCCAAAGGCCTTTTTAACATAAAGAAATCTAAAACCCTAACCCTGGAAGATGAAAAACCAACAATTTTGTGGACCCTGTTTTGGGTAGTTTGGTGGATCAACTTCCCGGGGGCGTAAATTTGGCATACGATCTTCGTTTGGGGCGCATGATAGCTCGTTGGAAAGGTATTAATGAGGAGCTTCATTTCATAGGCTCAGTAAAATCCTATATAGACAATTGAGGTTCCCAATCATGAAAAAACGTCGTTTAGGCCCTCAAAATGGCCCCAGAAGTTTAGGACCCAAAAAACTACTAAAAAAAAAAAATTGCCAACAAATTGTTTTGAGCCAGTTGGAATAGGTAGTTGGCCATCGATATCCACCTGGATCATTTAAGACCAAAGGTTCATCAAACTTGACCAATAAAAACCCCAAGGCATCAGCATATTCAATCTCCAGTCTAAGACCGAAGAAGGTCTCACCCGATATGGCATGAAAACCACAGAGACCAATAGTCTTGTGTCATATGCAAAGGGATAGTGCATATAGGGAAACCTATCAAGAATAAATACATTCATTCATCCATAGTTAAATAATAGAGTACTATTCATTATAAAGTAAAGCAAGTATACATTCAAACCATAACACACATATCAGATTGCAGAGAGAAAGGACTTTTTATTTCATTCATTAAATTCAAGTGCATATGTATACAAAAACCCATAGCAGAGGTCTACATGATGTGCTCTATTCTCATTCAATAGTCATTACAAGGGTTTTTGTTATGTTCTCTCTCCTCATCCCTTCGTTCCTACACAATTCTACTATATTAGAGACGCATGCAATACTTAGAGAAAACTAGACATCAAACTATTTCTTTCTGTTCCAATCGACTCTATGTTACATTCATGAACTCTCTGTTACAATGCTCTTCTCTCTCTTACTCAACTCCTCTAATCCACTCTCTTGAGTGAACCAAAGACCTACATGCTTTATGTGTCTGCATGCATCCCCCAAATCTTCCTGAAGCATGGCAATCCTAACTAGCTTGCTAACTCATCCATACATTTGACCACAATCGATTGGGTCGTTATAATACTTGATTACAAAATGTTCCCAAAGATACGCTTAGATTTTTTGCATGTGGTATTCTTGTTGATTCCTTGCGTGTAGTACAAAATAGGGTTGACACGCTCGATATTCCTTTTGTTGGCGCTAATGTTGATCCTTCATGGCATCGCGTAGTGAATCTTCATAGGCATGCATGCAATATTGACTTGTGGCATGTGCGCACAACTTCCTCAAAACCTTGGGTGCTAACAGGCCCCCATCACTATTAGTTGGCTTGTCCTCAAGCTAACGACACTATTTATGACTTAACAAAGGAGATTGAGAGCATTGTCGTTATGAGTTCCTAGATGAACTGTTAAAATTGGTCGTCAACATCATTAAAAGTGTGATGCAGCCTTTGCGTGAGATGGAAAATAGTGTTTGTTGTAACCTATGGGGACTGAAGGTTAATCTACTCCATTTGTGCTAGCATTGGAGTTGTCGCTAAGTGTGTCGCTACTAATTGGTTGTAATAATTCTAGGCTTTGTCGGTCGCGTTTAGTGCAATGCCAAAGATAGTTTGTTGCTCTGAATATGTTGTGGTAATTTCCCAAGTTTTGTTGACAATCGTTGTCATTGTTGCTTGTCATTCACCCAACGGTAAGGAAAATATTGCCTTATGTTGTTGCATGACTTCTACTTCAGTGCTTCATATCTATTCATCAACAACACGAATTTTGGTGGATTCTAGAGGTGATTCCAAATTGTGAAGATATACTCAACGTCTCTTGTAAAGTTCTTGATGCGTTCCTAGCCCTTTTGCAATGCTTCCTTGGCCACGACGATCTTATGTTGCAACTCTTGGTTATCTGGGATAGGCCACTTGAGCTTCTCGTGAAGGTCAAAATTATGAGTCTCTAGAAATTTGATACATTCCCTGACTGCATGAAGTTTATGAGGCACAAGCATGTCCAACTTATCAGCCCCTAGCATGAGTAATTGTGCAAAAACCTCATCCACAGTGCTAATGGATTCTTTGTGGACTATGAGAACCGATTCATGTTGAGATTTACTTTCGTCATGCACGGTGACTTCTGCGACATGGAGTGCTTTAAGCTCTTGAGGCGCAACCTCTACCTCTTGTCACACATGCACTTCGTATTGATGCTTAACTTGAGTGTCTTTCTGCACAATGACTTCTAGATCATGTTGTTGTTATATTTTTTCATGCGACTAGTTGAGCACCCGATGTCCATATTTGAGCTCCATCATGGTTGTAGTCATAAAATTATGCAAGTCCTATGTAGGCACCTGCACTAGTTCGAGCTCGACATTGTCCGAGTAAAAAGAAACAATGACCAATGGATTGACCTGCAGTACTCTTCTTTGGCTACTTCCACTGGCTTCTATTATTTGTTGTTCTCGAGGGGGTAAATTAGGTGGTAAATCAATGGCCAACTATCGACGTAGATTGTTGAATTTTACTGCAACCTCTTTCTAGATGACATGTTGTATCATCAGTTTCCCTCTGATTTCCTTGACTAAACTCGGTATGGTTGTGCGCTTGTCTTACCGAGGTACTAGTATCCGGCCCTTTGCTTTTGGTTATCCATTGTCTCTTGTTGGGAATTTGACCAGGCAACATGGTGTGTTACCTGGATGACGTAGGCACTTCCTACTCGATAGGAGTAGATTGGATCTTCAGTGATGGTGTGTGTTATTCATCCATGTTAGAATCTAGATTGATTGGGATTGGCCTTTATGTAGCTTAGGGATGTTTCCTCTTGTGAGTTATGTCTTGGTCAGGCTCGGACTCCTCCTTAGAGGGTGATTCCTCATCCGTCGATATCTTTCCTTTGCTTTTGGAGGTGTCGACCTTTTGATTCCTAGACCCGGAGGCCTATTTTAATATCCCAATTTTTACTCCTTGAATTATTTGTAAATAAATACTTAAATACTTTACATGATTACTTTATAACTCTTGTACACTAACTCCATGGGTTAGATTAACCATGGAACTATGGATATTGTGTCTTTTTGTTTACAATTAATAAATATTAAGATTAGATCAGTTGAGCTCGAGCGCCTATAGGGGATATGATACCACAAGAGGGGAAAGGTGAGGGGGTATAAGGGGGTTTATGCCTAAATCACCTACCTCATGCTATCTTGAACCCTC
Source organism: Picea sitchensis (assembly GCA_010110895.2). NCBI lineage: Eukaryota > Viridiplantae > Streptophyta > Pinopsida > Pinales > Pinaceae > Picea > Picea sitchensis. The sequence continues at coordinate 110,262 of SNQJ01S0009219.1, read as the reverse complement.
ACCCATTTCCAAGTTTGAAATTCAAAGAAAAAATGATTTAAGAGGAGTGAGGGAAACCAACTCCTCAATCTAAGCCATAACTCCTAAATTTTAGCAAATTGTCTCCCCTACATTCTTGGAACTAGGAGGAGAAGTTGAGTTTGAACTCTCTATCCATTAGGCATGAGGAAAAATTTGAATGGGAGGAGAGAGGTTGTAGAAAATGCGATGGAAAAGAGTTTGGGGAGGTTACACATTAGAAAAAGAGACCCATGCTTAGGATAGTCCAACCATCCATGAATGGAAGTTGTAGCCTTGAGAAGAAGCCAAGAAAACATGGAATACTCTGCTGAAACTTGAGACACGGTATGGACCTTCTATGCACCCACTAAATAGCACGAGAGTGAGTAATTTCTGAGGTTTTGAACAATAGAGAAGGAAATACTAATTGTGTTGTGTGGGCAAGTATGTGGTTTCCATAGGATTAACCTATCATCAAGAAATCCGCAGAGGAATACATTGATTAGAGCCCAAATTTTTTATTTAACTATCCCTGCTTCACCCTATTGGTATCATATCCCGTATAGGGGGTGGCATCCACCGTGGATTTTCCTATGGTTAGGTGGAAACAAATCGTGTAGCTAGTGGTTGGTCCACAAGTCTTCAACATATAAGTTAAAATTTGTTCTAGTTTATGTTTTCTATGTCATATTCCCCATTTAAGAAAACTCAATGGCACGTTAATTCCTCCTTGTTTAAAGAAAATATTACCAATGTCAGGGGAAAAATACTCTTGAAATTTGTTGAAAGGTCCTTTTTTAATCAAGCTCTTGAACTCGTGATGGCAATGACCTCAATTTGAGAATTTATCGGGTTGCTAGTCGTTCTTTGTGTGTACATGTAATGATTCCACGGAGATGAAGATCCTAATGATGACTTACTTACGAGAAACAAGATTTTATTTTATGTCTTTGTACCAGAAGAATTTCTCATTGTTTGGTACACGTGAAATTCCTGGTTACATGAAACTTTGTGTTAGTATGTTGTCGGTTTGTATATATACCTCTGCCTTCGATGGGATTGTCACTACATGGCCATTTGTTAAATAAGGTTTGTACCAAAAGAGCCAATATTTTGGATTTTTTCTGTAGGTTGTTATCATTTAAATCTCTGTACATCAAGTTCAGTAAATATTGAATGTTGGTTATACTTGGTTAGTAAAATGGTGGATTTTCTTTGACATCAATGTCAAGAAGTTTCTCTTTCACTACATACAAACAATTTGAACACGCTCTTATTGTAACTGCTTTGTTGCTAATTTTTCTAATGACGACTTTGTTAATTTTCTCTTATTTCTTGTTTTGGCGAGATGTCCTATGTTCATACTTGATACAGGTTGTGATTATGACTAGAAAGATTACATACATACTAAGTTTGTCTCAATATCCTAAGCCTTTTTTATTAAAAGTTATGTGGAATCTATACTCAACATTTTGGCCATAATTTATCAAAGAGGTTCTTTATCAAAACATCCATATGCCAATCTATTGTAAGACATTGTTGTGTGCATTTTGTTGTGAACTACGCAGACCACCACAGGAAATTTTGTGAGAATGGATTTCAATATCAAGACAGATGTTTATGATCATCCTTGTCAAACTGTTCCACTACTTCCTTTTCAAACCATCATTTCCCAACAATTTTATGAACATGATTTTAATTACAAATGATAGCGATAAGTGTATATATATATATATATTAAAATGGTTTGTTACACCTGTTTTTTCTATAGGGATGTTGTTGCGGCCTTTTTCTTCTCTCGATTCCTCTTCGTCCTTGTTTCGAGCTACCCTTGATCTTATTGGAAAGGAAGTTTAAATTCATCATCCCATTCTTCGACAACCTACTAGATGTCTTCTTCCATGATACATAAGGGAAGCATGGTAGTTACTGCTTGCTTGTCTACACATGGGTAAATAAAAACATTATGGAAATCACATTTGAATTGAATATAGGCTTCATACCTGGTCATGATACTTTTTGGGATGTGCAACTTCAAATTAGTCGCTTGAATAAGCTAGGTGTACCACTCATGAAATGCTTTTTGATGCTCGACTTGGACTGCTTGTTCCTTTGTGTATTAGAGTGTAATAAATCTAGGTGAGGTGAAGGGTGGTGCATCGGCTGCATCCTCCTCATGGACCGAGGGGACCACCACAAAATTATGGCAATTAATAAAATGACCCAACTCTAATGAAATTCCTTGCCCAATTTATGGGCCTCCAAAAAATCATCAACAAATTCATTTAAGAGTTAGTGTTCCCATGCCATTTGAACTCCTGCAACACATCACTCAGTAGCAAAGACAACTCCAATTGGACATTCATCCTTACAACATTTACGAAGTAGCTTACAGGCATGTAATTGCGTCACAAAACAAACTCTTTGGTCATTGATCTTTGGAATCACTACCCCACGAGAGCCTCTACGCATCCCATATTTAGTGTATATCTCATCTTAGGTCGTATCCTTGGCCTTGATTGTGTTGGATGGGTTTTCGCCCATTGTTGGCAGGCCTAAGACTCAATACATGGTGTTTGTATCAACTAGGTATGGTTGGTTGAGCCATAAAAATTTTCCATGCATCTGGCTAAGCAAGAAGTGCACGCATGCCTGAATTGGCGGGCCTCGGCCAAAATGTGGCAAATCTACCAGAGTTAGTACACTAAATTTCCTAAGGGACTTGGCCCATGTTTGAGAGTGAGTACATTATCTTTCTTGTTGGCTCGCTAAATGATCTCTACATATCAAACAAATTGAAACTCAGGAAATCGAGYCGAATCTCAGACATTGTGGTATGCATACCGTAACAGAGGAACTTTTCCTAATTTAGGGTCCATGAAGCTTACGTTGGAAGGGATGACAGGMTCAAGAACATGATGTTCCTTATTGGCTTTGACCTTCTATCATGCATGTGGATTATTGAGGGAGGCCATTCTTGTCTGCAACTGGGTAGCGCCTCTATATTCTCTTAACTGCTCATTGGGACGACGTTGGTGGTTGAGACTACAACGTGATATGCCTAAATTGTTAAGACTCTGCTACTGAAGTATTTTCTCCCTCGAATTTGCATTATGCTCTTTGTTTGTTGGGTGGAAATCATAATTTGAACTGTGGTTATGGATTTTTAAATATACCAAGGGTGGCGTACCCCTAGCATTGTCGACTATCGAGTTGTAATAAAAGTCATTTATGAGTGATTTACCCTGTTATAACTATCACACACCACATGTACCTTATTGCCATAACTATTCACTTTTCCCCAGGCCATCGTCACCTATGTGCTAGCTAATGAACCACTTTCCATGTCTCCATATCTACCTGCATCTTGTCAGTGGGCTATCAATGATCATTATTCTGTCCTTTTGAGTTTAATATGGCAATTGAGCCTGAATATTTTCCAAAATGGGAAAAATATTCATTGGTACAATATATCATGTCCCACTTTATTATGTAGAGTTGTCTATGCCCATACCTTAGATCATATCCTACTAGYGTGCAACGCATGGTTATTGTGCACCCCTACTCTATTCTAGTATTTCATCCCATCGCATCCACCCGTGGCAGGCCACAACTCTTCTTTACTCAGATCATGTTCCTCAGCCCTGACCATGGAGGGTCATCAAYTTTTGTGGTTGGCACTATGTAAGTTTGTTGCCCGCGYTGCCCATCGACTRTCATGATCTCAATCAAAGGAACTTGAGGGATGGGGCTAATTTTCGACATGATGCGATAGGAAATCAGATGGATCCCTTGTGTATTTGGAATCTACTCAGTTAGCTAACACCTTTCATGAAAACACATATGTTCTTCGGGATCTACCATCGACATAAATCTTTCCTTGATTAAATCCACCACTTGTGCCCATTCTCATAGATGTTCACATTGCGCTTCCCACCATTGCGTAGGTATTCCTTCCAACACTATGTCAAGGGCTTGTATTATGTGGGTCAATTGAATCTTTTGCATCTGGGCAAGGAACGTATCCACTGAGTTTGTTCCATCAAACCGATATAGGTTATAGGGACTTATCCCAATATCATGTATCACTTTGGTAATTCACGTGCATCATCTTGTTGAACCTCATAGAACTTTTGTTGCCATCTCTCCATAGCATCCTCTGAATTAGTGTCATATGATCACACACTTATCCAGCTTAGGTCACCATCCACTATTGGATTGATATAATCTTCCTTGCACCCTATAATTTGATAGATGTTCTCAGTAATGGAGCTCCACACATCCTCGTTGATGGGCTCATTGTACTTGTCACCCTCATTTGGACCTAATGGCATAATGATGCTCAAGGTATCTGTTTCAATTGACATTTTTTATTTCTTCAGATTCAAAACTTCATTGTTATCAAATGCCCAATCAATGCCAAGTAGTGTGGGGTATGGATCTAAATCATCCATGATCTCAATCACCTCAAAGTCTGATTTAGTCTTTACCCCTTCAATATTCACTTTGACTTGCTCAAGTCGACCAATGGGATATATTCAATATTGATTAGCCATCTTGAGTTGGATGGGGGACCACACTGAGTTTATCTTGCCCATCAACTCCCAAGATTTCTTCGGCAAGATGTTCACATTGGAACCCAAGTCCAACATGACACCATCCATCTCATAGCTTCTAAGTGAAGCTATCATCTTGAACTCTCTTCTTGTGTGCTTATGTTTTCTCACCTAGCGCACACGACTTTCTGGAAGTAGGGAATATATAGATATAATGGTCTCTTCTTCCCCCATAAATCTTGTCAACATATGTGTTAACTTCTTTGCAGCCTTGAGATCACTTAACATTTTCAAACAACAATGCAAGAAGTTACTTACTTTATCCTCTACTTGCTCCTCGTGACTAGTGTTGCGCTACGTTTCTTCTCAGGTCATGCATCGCAACTCTTCGTGCATGCCCTCCTCAATTTCCTTTTGTTCGACCAACTGCGCCTCTTCCTATCTATGGGCTTCTTATAGTGACCTTTGTGTCACATGTTGTATCTCCTCAAGCACACAAACTTCCTCCAATGATTTTTATGTTGCGTGGTGTAACCCTTCATAGATGTGAGCCTCCTCTAATGATCTGTTTGTAGCTAGTTGTACCACTTCATGCACCCGGGATTCTTCTAATGACTTTTGCATCGCATGCTTTGTCTTTTTCGAGAGACCTCTACATGTTGCGCAATGTCAAACTTGGGAGGTGCTTGCACCGAATTTTTTATCTTTCCCTGATCCAAAAATGATCTTTTAAAGACTTTGGTTAAGTTTATGCATGAGTTAATATACCATTTAGGAATTAAGAAAAGAAGAAGGTCTTAATGAAAGAATATTGCAGCCATCATAAAGAATGAAGATCAAAATGTAAACATAAGGAACAACAAACTATAACATCAAGCTTGATAACGGAATTCGGCAAGGTTGCCTACATCTCTGGGCCTTTGTCTCAGTGGGGGAGGCTTTCTTATTTATCTTCAATGCTTCAAAAGTACATCATAAATGCATCAAATGGATTACAAAATGGTCTGTATATGTTCTTCTTGACCTCAAGAAACCAACACAACTGACAGCACTGAGAAAGTTTGAGCGTAGCTCCTGGAAATGGCCTCCAAAATTCGCTTCCTTAATGGCTTCCCTGCATAAAAATGGCTTAGGCTTTCAAAAAAATCATCATTTTGTTGTCTCTGAACCTCCTATGACTTTAAAAACTTCTGATTTATATAGATTTGGAGTTGAGAATCAAATCCCAACTTTTCCCCAAGATCTGGCCTCTTTTTGGGCTCCAAATCCCCCAAAAATGGCCAAAATCTATTGAAAACCAGGCTTTGGCACACTAACCCCTCTTTTCTGGGCCCATGGCCATATGGTCGAGTATTAGGCATTGGCCCCTAAACCTTCAGTCTAGCCCTTTACTCCGAGTCATATGGTGGCCATGTGTCCGAGCTTAAACTCCTTGTGCCCTAGACTTCTGGTGCTAGCCCTGGATCCATAGCCCCTGGTCGATCGGGCTAGGCCTCACCGACCAGGGATTATCCCCAAAAATTCTCCCATCTCACTTCAAATGCAAATTCAGGCATATGGTTAAACAAGCCCCATGGTAGCCCGATCAGTCCGTCATTTGTTGTGAAGTCTTTGGTTGGAGGATAGGTCGAAGGTTCAAACCATCGGAGGTAACAAACTTTTGGCCTAGCCAACATTGGCTAAATCCCGGGTGCCACGTGGTGCCCTGTGATTGGGCCACATGTCACCTCTGGATTGGCCTGTACAATCTAGTCAGTGCACAGTCATATGCCTAGTCAACATGCACAGTCATCTACCACGTCAACATCAGTACTACCACATCACCCTGCCACGTCATCATTTGTATTGCCACCTGTCATCCGTACTTCCACGTGTCAGACTGTGATTGGGTCATGTCAGCATTTCGTATAGCCACGTGTTGCATCCGTACAGTGCCATGTGTCAATTTTTTTATTGGTCCACATCAGCCCCTGAAAATCCAAAAATGAGTGACATGTATCGCCTCCTCATGCTGCCACGTGTCCTTTCTGACATCATGTTTACATCCTGTTGACATCAGTAGTACGACATGTTGACTGTTGACTTTGACTAGTTGACTTTTTTACCTGTTTGGGAAATCGATCAAAACGCGATAACTTTCGCATACGATGTCCATTTTTGGAAAAAAAATATATGGTCGGAATCGGCGCGACGAGACCGACGCAATGGCATTGGTTTCATTTGATTCCCGGAACTTTGATTTTTAGGCCTCCTGGATCCATTTTGGATCATGCCTCCCCACTAAGACCTTTTGGTCCTCCAAAAAGATATTATCCAGTCATCAAGTGCAGGATAGGCCTCCCCACTTGTCCTTTGTCTTTAAACTCTATCTTGTGCACCTATCGCATTATAATCAATTGCAAAAAAAACATGACAACTGAAAGCATATTGTTAGCCACTTGAACTCGTTCACATCTTACTGAAGCCACTACCATCCATGTAGAGAATATTAGCAGTGATAACATCATAAATATGACTAAAAATGTACCAATATGTTTGATGTGCTTGCACGACATTAACTTATCTTGAAGCAAAGTATGATTGAATTTCCATTCTACAACCATCTCATGTTCATGCTTAAGATCAATTGCTTTAATTGGCACAATTATAGGTGTGTTGCTTTCATAAGTTGCCTTCCTTAATTGTTCCATTGTTTGAAGAGATTGATTTTCTTTTATGTGATGAGCATGTACAACATATTCATTGCCTTCTTTAGTTAAGTGATATTGATTCCATTCTGTGTAGAAGATTACTTTGTGATCATACAAATAAGGGCTTCCTAAGACCATTCCACATGTTTCTAGCTGCACCACATCACATGTTACGTCATCCACATACTTAGATGTAACTACAAATTTTATGATACATTGCTTTGTTATGGGCAATTTGTGATCTTTTCTTATCCAATTAAGTGAGTAAGGCTTATGATGCTTCTTAGTGTTTAATCCCAATTTATTAACCACTCCTCTTAAATTAAGTTAGATTGAGATCCACTATCTATCGGTGTGTCAATCTTAGTATGTTTCATTATGACCCTTATATGAAATAATTTACTTCTAGAACCATAACCATCACCAATTTTACCTGACAAACCAATTGTTGTGATCTTAGTCTCATCACCTGAATCATACCCCAAGTCTGTTGGTTGTGTTGTTGTTGCAACTATTTGCCTCCCTTTCCTCTCTTTGAACCACTTCGGTCTCTTCTCTAGGTGCAATTTCCAGCAATGGTCATCATCGTGCCCTTCTTTCTTGCAATGCTTCCAAGAGAGCTTCTCTTCCTTCATGATCGCTAAACTTGCTTTTTTTCCATTCCCCTTTCTTTTGTCTTCTTTCCTTGAAGACGATTCCCTTGATACACCAACTCTTGTTTTTCTTGCTTCAATACACGTTGCTTGGACATAAACCTGATCAAGATTAGTAGGTCCAAACATAAATACAGTGTTATGAATATGTGCAAGTAAACCTCCTATACACTTCATAAGAGTTTCTTGTGTATGTAATGGAATATTTAACATTAATACCTTCTTACGAAATTCATCTGTGTATTCTTGCACCGTTTGTCCTTTTCTTAGTTTAAGACTTTGCCATTCAATTAAAGACCTTTTCTTATAACCCAAAGGATAAAACTGCTTTCTAAGTGCAAAAACAAATCTTGTCGTGATGGAAATACATTACCAACTTGTTGAGTACCATGTTGTAACTTACTCTACCACTAGATGATTGTTGTGCCTACAAGGTGAAGCAATCCCAACTTGATTTGGGTTGCCTAATCTTTGATTTGTTGCACACTGCAATAAACTTCCACCTGCCTGACCCAGTTATCAAGCCTCTCAACATTGACTTCACCATCATACATGGGCAATTCGAATTTCACATCAAGCTTAAGTAATGGCATATCATGCTTATGTTTATGTGAATGTTTTCTTGTGGTAGAAGTTGCACTTGTACTTGAAGAAGAAGAAGATGATAGAGATGAAGGAGGTGAAGGAGGAGATTTAGGAGGGTCCTCCCCTTCTTCACTTTTGTCTTATTTTGAAGATTCCCCTTGGAAAGGCCTCTTACATTCCAAGTAATCATCATATAAAACCTTTACCATCTTTGACATGGCAAAGAATGTCTTTTGAATATCTATCTCATTCTGAGACATTCCTTCTTCAGATGCCATCTTCTCACTTTGAGAAGTCCTCTTTCTCAATCCAATCTTAGGAAACCTTCTACAAGCTCATCTTCACCATGACTTAGCTTTTCCCTGATAATCATGCAAACTCAAACAACCAACTGTCAACATTCTTTGATACCACTTGATCCCAAAATGATCTTTTAAATACTTTGGTTAAGTTTATGCATGAGTTAATTTACCATTTAGGAATTAATAAAAGAAGAAGATCTTAATGTAAGAATATTGCAGCCATCATAAATAATGCATATCAAAAAGTAAACATAAGGAACAACAAACCATAACAACAAGCTTGATCATGGAGTTCGACAAGGTTGCCTACGTCTTCAGGCCTTTGTCTCAGTGGGGGAGGCTTTCTTATTTATCTGCAATGCTTCAAAAGTACATCAGAAATGCATAAAATGGATTACAAACTAGTTTGGTTGTGTTCTGCTCGACCTCAAGAATCCAACACAATTGATGGCACTGAAAAAGGTTGAGCGTAGCTCCCGAAAATGGCCTCCGGAGTTTGCTTCCTCAATGGCTTCCCTGCATAAAAATGGCTTAGGCTTTCAAAAACGTCATCATTTTGTTGTCTATGAACCTCTTATGATTGTCAAAAACCTATGATTTATATAGATCTGGAGTTGAGAATCAAATCCCAACTTTTCCCCAAGATCTGGCCTCTTTTTGGGCTCCAAATCCCCCAAAAATGACCAAAATCCATTGAAAATTAGGCTTTAAAACCAAAAATTCCATAATATATAGTCAAAAACCCAAAAATTGGCAAATTGGCATGTTAGCCCCTAGGCACATGGGTTTTGCCATATAGTTGAGTGCTAGGCGCTGGCCCCTAAACCTTTGGTCTAGCCCTTTACTCTGAGTCATATGGTGGCCATGTGTCTGGGCTTAAACTCCCCATGCCTTAGACTTCTGGTGCTAGCCCCAAATCCATAGCCCCTGGTCAGTCGGGCTAGCCCCCATCGACTGGGGCTTATCCCAAAAAATTTTCCCATCTCACTTCAAATGCAAATTCGAGCATACGGTTAAACAAGCCCCATGGTAGCCCAGTCAGTCCATCGTTTGTTGTGAAGTCTTTGGTTGGAGGATAGGTCAGAGGTTTAAACCGCCATAGGTAACAAATTTTTGGCCTACCCAACATTGGCTAAATATGGGGTGCCATGTGGCACCTTGTGATTGGGCCACGTGTCACCTCTAGATTGGCCCATACAATCCAATCAACGCACACTCATCTGCCCATTCAGCATGCATAGTCAGCTTCCACGTTAGCATCTGTACTACCACGTCACCCTTCCATGTCAACATTTGTATTGCCACCTGTCATCTGTACTGCCATGTGTCAAACTGTCATTGGCCCATGTCAGCATTTCCTACATCCATGTGTTGCGTCCGTATTGTGCCACGTGTCACGTCTGTAGATTTCCATGTGTCATTTTTTTATTGGTCCACATCAACCCCTAAAAATACCAAAAATGAGTGACACATGTCACCTCCTCGTGTTGCCACGTGTCCTTACTGATGTCATCATGATGTCATGCTGACATCAACATTATGGCCTGTTGATTGTTGACTTTGACCATGTTACCATCCACACATCAGCTTCTTCCTCTACCTTTTTATCTTTACGTGACTCCACAGTCACCATATTGCAGTGTGCCTTCTTCTCTTCCCATTTTGCCAATAAATCAAAGAAAACTTATGTGACATACTTTGTACTATGACAATACCAACAAAGAGCACATGGTTTGGTACAAAATCGCAACACGTGGCCCAGTTCACCACAATTAAATCAAATATGTGGTATTCCTTCACCACTACCATATCCTCGTCCTCGTCCCCGTCCATATCCTCATCTCGGACCTCCTTGGTATCCTCTTCTATCTGCACCTTTGCAATCGCCACCTTTCTATTCTTCCTGGACCTGGAAGGCATCTATCGTGTGCTCCTGCATCTATTAAAGTGACCGATAGTTGTTCACATCATGCCCCATGGATTTGCAGAATTCACAAAATGGAGTATGTGTAGACTTTTGATATTTTTGTAGTGTTGGGTATTAGGGAGGTATATGTCCCGATTGTCTGCAAATCTCACACCACTCGATACGAGGTCCATTTGGAAATAGATTTGGCGCACTCATTTCCATGTATCTCCCCAGCTTAGGACATTCATTCCTATGGTGACCTTCCAAATGACACATATGACACCACACATGCTCGTGCACCACCTTAGCCTCAACCATATCTTGTAATTACATTGTGAGATTTGTGAGTTGAGATTGTACCTGTGCCGGTCCTATTGATGTCTCGCCACCTCTTGGTGTAGCTTCTTGGCGCATCGCAATCTCCACGACCTTCGCTTGAGTCATCACCTTCTGTTGAGTGAGCGTGACTCGAATGTGGGGTAATAGTCCTACAATAAACCACTCTTTATGTTGAACATCTTGGATATGAAATGTCAATCTATCCAACAATATCTTGAACCACTAGTCATAGTCCCATATGGTTTCTACAGCCTGCTCCTTGATCACTTTGATCTCAATAATACATTGTGATTCTGACTTAGGGTTCTAAAACTACCTAAGTAGATCTCTCTTAATCTCTGTGAGGGACCTAGTTTGTCCCGTCGACGCAGTTGCCTTATACTTCATATAACATGTCAGAGCTTTGTCTCTAAAGGTGGTCACCAATTGTATTATCTTAGACTCTTCATCTATGATCCTCTTCATATACCTTATAGCTTCACATGTAAACTAATGTTGTTCTACATCATCTTTACCTGTCCCATGGAACATGGGTAGCCTCATATTTGTGTCTTGATTCGCYACACTCAACCTAGTGTTTCTTCCTCCTGACTGACTACTAGCTATTGGTGATACATAAATTGCTATCAAAACTATTCCTTATGAAGTATTGTTGACTTTGACCTCTTCTTCACTTGCATATTCTCTTCTTCTTTCTTCTACTCTTTCTTCTTCTACTCCCATCTCCACACTTTCTTCACTTCTTTCTTCTTGATTACAAATGCACAAGGGGGGTGGTTCAAAGAGGGGGTTCCTACATCTTCTCTCATTATCTTCGATGAGGGATCCCAAAGAGCTTCCTATTTGTAGTTGCACAAGTCCATTCATAATAGTTGAAGCCTCTTCCCTTTCTCGGAGGGGTCCATCGCCATATTCGACAACGTCAGCGCTACTACTCTATGCCACATCTTCCTCTGATGTGAATACATATCTTAACAACCAATGGGGTCTAACTTCATCTTCTCTGACCCTAGTACCACTACTCTTGGTATCCTCACTTGATACCCTACTCCAAACATCGTGTCTCTTCGACGACCTATCTCCTTTTGTGCTCCTCTCTGGCACAACATTCCCTCCCACACATCCTCCCATTACAGTCTCCTTTCTCTTCATTTTGGGTCTGATCCCTCATCCTTCACCCCTTGCTATCTTCTTTCCACTCCTTTATTTAGGTTTCCTCCTTAGCTCAACTCTTCTTGTTTATCTCTCGTCTCTTTCTCTTTTCTGGGTCCATTCTCTTCTCACCTCATCTCATCATCTTTTGGATCCTTCTCGCTGGATCTATTTTCTCTCTCTTTCCCCCTTCTTTCCATCCCGCCCTCTACGCGAGGTGGTCTACTCGGCTATCCTATCAGGCTCCATGCACATCAAGCCCTTCTCTACAAACAACATCTTGATCCATAGGGGAATCTCTTCCAACAATCTCTTTCTAGGACTGCCCACAAACTTTCTTTCAACCACGCTAAAAGAATCACTATATTCAATGGTGAACTCAATGATGTGTCCTTCCTTCACCCGATCGAACCAGAATTTGACTGCTTGAGCCCACTTATTATCCACATATTTCAATATATTAACTATAGTCTGGTCCCATACCAGTGGTTCTTGGACTCCCAAAGCGGTATTAATGGTTATCTGCCTCTTCAACCATTCATACAACAAACAAGGAAACTCAACAAAGAAAATTCATGCAAATCTATGTAGATATACCTTTGTTTTCAACTTTCGATGTTGGTTATCGGGTTCTTGGTTTCTTATCGTGTAAACTCATCTTCCTTCTCAGATAACAAGTTTTGTATCTCCTCCCAAAATGGATTCCACCTAATTCTTTCCCTTCATCATGCAATACAAAACCTTCAGTCCAAACAATGGAACCATTTGTTGGTTTTTTTTTTATCCACTCCCCTCGCTGGGGGGTTTAAGGCCCAGTGTTCATCAAGTTTGACCAACAAAACCCCAAGGCATCGAAATATTCAATCTTCAGTCTAGGATCGAAGAAGGTCTCACCTGAGACGCCACAATAATCATAGAGACCGATAATCTTGTGTCAGATGCGAAGGGACAATGAATACAGGGAAACGTCTTAGATATAAATACATTCATTCATCCATAGCTAAATATTAGAGTACCATGCATTAGAAAGTAAAGTAGATATACATTCAAACCATAACACACATATTAGATTGAAGAGAGAAAGGAATTTGTATTTATTCCATTAACTTCAAGTGCATACAGATACAAAAACCCATAACAAAGGTCTATGCCATGCACTCTATTCTCATTAAGGTTTGCGATATGTGCTCTCTCACCATCTCTTCATTCCTACACAGTTCTACTCTATTACAAACTCGTGCAAAACTTAGACAAAACTAGACATGGAACTCTTTTTTATGTTCCAATCGACTCTTTGTTATAGTCATGAACTCTCTGCTACAATGCTCTGTTCTCTCTTACTCGACTCGTCTACTCCACTCTCTAGAGTGAACCAAAGACCCACATGCTTTATGTGTCTGCATGCAACCCCCAGATCTTCCTAGAGTGTGGAAATCCTAACTAACTTACCAGCTCATCCATACATTTTCCCGCGATCATTCGGGTTGTTATAGTACTTGATTACAAACTATTCTAGAAGATACTCTCAAATTCACTGCAAGTGGTCTTCTTGTTGTTTCCTCGCATGCAGTACAAAATAGGGTCGGCGCCCGTGATATTCCTTTTGCTAACATTGAAGTTGATCGTTCTTAGCACCGCACAATGCATCTTCATTGGCGCACACACAATATTGACTTGTGGCACATGTGTGCAACTTCCCCAGAACCTTAGGTGCCAAAAATCTCTCCAAATACCTTGGAATGGTTGTTGATAACTATTTGGAGATCCGTTGGAGCCAAGGGTATATATGTTTCAACATCTAGTGAGCACAATTGTGCAATTACACCCGTTTTGAGAAATTTTGTCATGTTGTTAGATCTTATCACCTTACAGGGTTTCCCTTAGATACCTCTAAGCTTAATTTCCTTGCCTTATGAGGAAAATCTCACAAAAAAATCTTGAAAATTAAAGGTTGTTGTTCCCAATGATTGTAACCATTGGACACCTAATACAACATCAACACCACCCATTTGGATGGCAATCATGGGACTATCCAAAAAATACCCCCCATATTGAGCTTAATACCATGGCACTTCCCATAACAATTTATGGTACGTCCATCTGCAATTGTTACTTGAAACTCTGGTGCTGGAAATACAAAGCAATTGAGATCTTTTGCTACTTTGTAATTGATGAAGTTATGGGTACTACCATAATCAATCAACATTGTTACCTTTTTCTTTTTGATGTATCCTTGTATCTTGAGGGTTTGTGGAGTACAGATGTCGACCAATGCATGAAAATATAGCGTTGGTGTAGTCTCTTCTAGATTTAGATCTTGTGATGGTTCCAATCCTCGATCTTCTTCCTCTTCACAGTCTGTGTAGAATAATTTCTTCTCACCGCATTTATGCCCCTTGTTGTACTTGTTGTCACAGTTGAAACATGGTCCCTTTTCTCTTCTTTCATCCATTTGTTGAGGTGCCAACCTTGTCAGTTGAGGTACAATTGTCTTATGAACCCCAAAACAATATCTGCTACTTGCATATGCTCCAATGGTAGACTTGTGTGTAGCCTTATTCTTGGCTTGAATGTGACGAGAAAATTGCATAGCTTCCATAATATTTCCAGGATGTTTTAATAAAAGCTCATGTTTAATGTCTCATTTTAATCCACCCATGTAAGCTTCTAACAAATGTTCATCACTTATGTCATCCACCCTTGTGGCCAATACCTGAAATTCTGAATTATAATCTTCAATATCACCTAAGTGCTCGATTCTTGTCAACTAACTGAAGCAGTCATGTTCCTAAACTTTCTCATATTGTGCTTCTAAGTCTCTTGTAAATAAACCCCAAGTATAATGATAAGAAGGGGGCTTCCTTTTAATTACCCATTGATACCATTGATATTGTTTTATCTCAAAGTTCAAATTTGCTATGTGAATCCTTTGTTTATCATCCATAATATTATGTAGTTCAAATTATTGCTCTATTTAGTTCACCTAGGTAAAGACCTTTGTTCCATCAAATTTCCTTAATTCAACCTTGGGAAGGCTCACTCCTTCTCGAGACCATCCATAAGTAACTCCATTATTGGAGTTAAATCCCCCTGGAAAATTGTTACTATTGGAAAGTCGGTCAGCTTGAATACTACCTTTATTTTCATGAGTACCTTTAGACACCTTATCAATTTGAGTATGTAGGTTTCCACAACTTATCGTAATTGAAGAATATTTTTCTTGATGTAACTATGTGAGAGGTTTCAAAACGTCCAATGTTTTGAGTGGACACTCTACCCATCATAAGCAAGCCTCAACACTCTTTTTCAATCATATTAGCTTCTTATGTCCCTGATGATGGGTGGAGTGTCCACTCGAAATATTGGACGTTTTGAAACCTCTCACATAGTTACATCCATACAAATCTTCTTCACCTTATCAATTTTAGTGAACCTCCCATTTAAGGCTTCCATAATCTTATGT
Source organism: Picea sitchensis (assembly GCA_010110895.2). Taxonomy (NCBI): domain Eukaryota; kingdom Viridiplantae; phylum Streptophyta; class Pinopsida; order Pinales; family Pinaceae; genus Picea; species Picea sitchensis. The sequence continues at coordinate 94,613 of SNQJ01S0009219.1, read as the reverse complement.
TCCATTTGTTCCAACTTTTTTTATATCGTTCTTTTCATTTGTTCCTTATTTTTATCCATCTTCCTTTCCATCAGTTCCTTATTTGCATGCATATTTCTTTCCATTTATGTTTTAGTATTCATCAAATCAACCTTTTTCATTGACTTATCATTCAATTCGTTGATTTATCTGTTCAATTTGGATATATGGTTTTGTATCTGCTCATTTTCTTGACGAGTCATGGTTGAGCTTTTTGGAGGTTTAATTGGTGAAGTAATTTTTGGATCTTTCTTTATAGCCATCGGAAAAAATCTCTAAAAATATTTTTTTTAAATGAGCTTGCTAAACACATAAAAAACTCTTAAAATCACCACAAAATAACTCATGCAAAAACCCTAACTTCCACAAGCAATATATAATAAAATATAATGATTCAAAAATTGAAAAATTTTCCACATGTACTTCACCATGTCAACTTAGGTTTATGAAATTTCAGTGTCTAAAACTTCATTGAAAAAAATTTACAGCAAAAATGCCAAGATAACTGATTTCAGGTTTAGTCACTAACCTTGTCTTCCATGGACTATATCTCCAAAAGTATAACAAACCAAAACCTGGAATTTTGACCACCTATACAATAAAATTTATTCTTGGTCTCCCCAAAATTTCACTATCTGAAACCTCCTAGAAAAAAGTTATAGTTAAAATCCCAAGATGACTCATTTAAAACTAAATTCAAGTTGAATAAAACACCCCATATTCCATAGGCCATATCTATGAAATTATAATGACCTAGAACATAACATTTTTACCAAAGGTACTTTGACATGTCTCCTAAGTAACCTCCAAATTTTCCTTCATGAAGCATCCTAGAAAAAAAAATTATAGAGAAAATTCCAAGACGACTCATTCAAGGCAGCAAAACCCTAGAATTGATGCTTTGATACCAAACATTAGGAACCAATGCCTTGAGAATGATAAAAAGCCAATAAATAACACTCCACTTCGAGGGGGAAACCTCCTTTTACAATATATTCAATGTACAAGATGAGATAAGATGATCGTAAGAATAGGTCTTATATATATATATAAGACAAATAGTACAATTATAATGAAATGGTACAATGAAGGGTTCTAACCTACACACAAATATAACACTAGAAATGTAATAATTCAATATCTAGGGCTTAATAAAGGGTTTTATACTTAACATGGAGCTTTGTCTAGGGCTTAAAACATAATTAAAATATAAAAAATATCTATGTGTTGTTACCAACACAAGAAAGAAAATAAAGATTGCAAATATAAGAACAAATTCCCATGAGCTTCATTGCGAAATAGGGTGTTGGAAAAGACCCGAAATAACTTTGAATGAAACCCTCTGTAATGAATCACGTGGAAGATGACAAATTCTCTCTTGAGTGCTCGACCTACTAAAACTTTAGATCTAACTTTTTGAACATTTGTAATAACACTGAACTTTATAACTTGTTAACCTGTGAAAATAAAAAGGAACCGATAAATTTAGTCCCCAATTTTTATTTATTTTTCCAACGAACAAAGGCTTTATATTGATATTTTAGAGATTGAAATATATACATTGACTGTCTATAAAAGGATCTAACATATAATAGTTTAGAGTACCCCATTATTGTCTAGCTCCTTTCCTATTCTATTATATTTACAGTCCTCCTTGTATGCATTACATCTTTGACTCCTCTTTTTACCTAAACAAAAAGAATATAGACCTAAACAATTCTTCATTACTTTGAATAGACCTATACTCTGAGACATAACTTACCAAGTACCTCATAATTTAAATAGAGCAGTTTCATTAACTGAGAAGATAATGCCTCCCCTAAAAGCATGTTTAGTAAGGGTACCCTCCTGCAAAAGTAATGCCTTCTTTAATAAGTTATATGCTTGGGAGTTAAACCATTGATAAACGTGAGTAAAAGAAAGTTCAATAAAATTATTTATCACCTCCTGAATTCAATTCATTATGGAATCAACACTGTATTTTCAATGTTGTAATGTTGCTTGGTCCACTAAATCACAATCTTTGAATCTCTCTTGTGTCCTCTTCTTCATTCAATTTGATAACAATGTAAGAACATTGCTTCACATATTGCCTCCATTCCTTTACCATACCTCCTTGAAGACAGAGCATTTCAACTATCTTCCAACCATGAAATTGATCATCTCTAGTTTTCACAACAACAACTTCTCTTAAATCATAAATTTCCTAATCATGTAATACATCCCACAAGTCCTCATAAATTCTAAAATTACCTTTGGTTCCAATCCAATGATCCTCTCCAATTTCGACCTTGTCTCCATTCCCTACTTTCCACGCAACCCAGTTGCCAACTAGTGGGTGCGCTTTGATCAAATATTTCCAAACCAAGGATGCCTTTAGATAATGCTTTCGGTCCTGCTTGAACCACTCTTCCATAGTCTTCCCCCTGAGATAATTGGCTTTCATAACATTACCTCACAATCCTTCATTATACACTAACCTTGAAATACTTATATCTACAAGTGTTGAATTGAAAATATACTTCTCAAGTCCCATCCCCCCATCTCCTTTGGCAATGCAACTCCAATCCATTTGGCCAAAGGGATTCCTTCCTTTAATCTCTTCTTGGTCCACATAAAGCTAAAACACTTATTTTATTTATTTTATTGAGGATTCTTTTGGGGTTATTTGTAGTTATTAGCCAATATATTGGAATGTTGTCCAATACTGCCTTAATCAACGCTACCCCCCCCATGAGACAACCATCAATTACAACACATTGAAATTCTTGCTTCCACTTTGTTGTACAACCACAACCAATCCTCATAATGATAGTTATTTGGTTTTAAATTGAAGCTCGGGCACTTCACCCCTTGATTTAAATCAATGATCTTCAAAGGTAAAATAATATTGGTCTAAACCTTGAGATCTTTTGCAATCCCATTGACCATCAATACAAACTTATTCATGTTTATTTCCATACTTATAGCCTTGCAATATAAATCTAGTAATTCCTTTAACCTTTTCATCTCCTTTATAGAATCATGGCCAAAAAACATAATATCATCTATGAAAGGTAGGTGAGTAACAATTACCGAATTTGCTACTTGAATCCCCTTTAATTCCCCCTTCCTTCCTTTTAGCATCTTTTATGAGCAACCTAAGTCCCTTAGCTACTAATAAAAAGAGGAAACTGGGTAATGCACATCCTTGCCTTAGCCCTCTAGTAGTAGTGAAGAAATTTGAAGGGGACCCATTGATCAACATTGCAAAAGAAATTGGAGTTAAGCATGCCATAATCCAATTGATTGTCTATGAGTTCGTTCCCATCTGAATAAGCAACAATCTTGGGAAATGTTAGTTCACCCCGTCATAACATTTGGATAAATCAATCTTCATAATCGCTATAAAGAGCTTTTTTGTTTTCACTATATGCATGCCTTCTTGTGTAGTTCTGACAACATCATGTATTTGTCAATTAAGAAGAAAGTTGAACTGTTATTTTGAAACAACACCTCACAAAATACATTTCAATATGTTAGCAATGAGTTTGGAAATGATTTTGTAAATAAGATTGCATAAAGAAATAGGTCTATAATCTTCAAAGGATTCACAAATCTGCTTCTTGTGAGTAAGGGCTATAAAGGTGGAATTTAAAGCTCCCAAAACTTTCCTCAAAAGTTTTGATTCTTCCACCGTATGTAGCAAAACCCGCTCCAGAATATCATAGAACCCTGGGGAAAATTCTATAGAAAGGCCATTAGCACTAGGACTTCTCTCCTTTTTAAAAGAAGATAATACAATCTTTAGTTCTAAAGAAGTAACTTTTGCCTCTAACTGTTCGATTCCTTATTTAAAAGAGATGGACATAAACTCAAAATATAATTTTGGTCCCCAAATTACTTGAACATAAGCATACTATGATAAATTAAAGTAATTAAATTAAGTTTATAATTCTTGTGATCAAAATCGATAATTATTGATTGTATAAATACACGTAAGCAATAATCAACAATAAATTTTTAAATAATCAACAATACATTTTTAAATGACCTCTACTAGATTAATGACCCAATGGCCCAAAACCCAAATGCACTTGATAAGATTGGAAATTTGGAAAGTTTTGTTTATATATAAAGATGTTGTTGCATGTTGAGATTCCAAGTTTTAAGATTTATTTATTTATTTAACAGAAATTGGGAAAAATATATTAAAAGTGTGGATAAAGCCACTGATTTACAAAAGAGGGGTCATTACAGGCCTTCGAGAAGTAGAGACTATGACATATAGAGGATTTGATACAAAAACATTTTTCATGGTGCGTCCTCCTTCCCTAACAAAACTGATGTGATTGTATTTCACCCTCCTTCCCTAACAAAACTGATATGATTGTATTTCACCGAGTACAATCGATAGAAGATATCGTTGATACATAACGAAAAACAAAACATGACAACAAAAAATTTAAAGGGCTCAACTACCTGGTTCCATTTTGATTTGTTGTTGCTCCAAAATTGCTTCTGGGTGGGGCTCGTTAAGGTCCGGAATTTGATTCACCGAGACTGAATTTTCATTTTTGGAAGCTCCCTTTTGACTTTCTCCGCTTATTTCACGTGGGATGTTGTTCCTTCAAGCCGGGTCCAAACCATTGAATGCATTGTCTCCATGTTGTTGCGTTGTTCCTCAATATGGCTCCTTTGAGTGTAACTCTCATCTTGGAGTCTCTGTATCATGTGCCTTTGTTGGGACAGAGTTTCAAGTTCAAATGTCATAGTGGAACTGACAACTCCCAGCTGAATTCTCGTCCTTCGACAACCTATGCATTCTTCCTCAATTAAATTCTCGTCCAATTGTCCAGATTCCACGAAGAGGTCTTTACCACCATGCATAACTTTAGGCGTTGGTTTGCTTTGAAGTCTCCAAGATGCGTCCAAACTATTGGGGATGTCGTTGGGCTGCAACGAGTGGGTAGAAATTTGGATAGACGAGAGAGTGAGCTGCATGCGATTCCGGAAGAACTAGAGTCCACAGGAGCCACGGGAAGGGAGAATTAAGAAAGTTGTGTAAGGGAAGATGCAAAGGCGGGTCCAGAGAGTCTAGAGTTCGCAGAAACAACTAAAATAGGCTTCGAGCGAAACAAAGTCGAAACAGAACGTGGTGACTGAGAAGAGTCAGGACTAGATGAGGAGGAGTCTCAAAGCACTGGGAGGAGAAGGACATGAACAACTAAGCCCTCAGAATTACAATATGGGCATGGTGTATGCTAGGTGAAGAACAAAGCAAGGAATTCAGGGTGAGGCGAGGAAAAATATGGAAACTGTGGTGAGAAAACTGATAACAAGCATTAAGGTGGCCGAGAGACTTCCGATCTCGGATTTATGTAGGAACACAACGAAATACGGAAATACACATAAACGCAGATGCGCCGGAAATAAGACTTCATTTCATTAATGTTAAATGACCTAAATATGCTTACGCATTTAATGGAAATAAACTAATAGGGCGTTGGTAGCCATTCCCCGAGAAGAGATGTGGTTGCTACTCAAATCCTGGCCAAAAGATGATTACAATGAGGCTCTAGAGGCCTTTTACAATAGACTAGAATGCCAAAAGTCATAGACATCCAAAACCTAACCCTAGAGATGAAGCTAAAAGTCATGTGGGCCCCGCTTTGGGTAAGTTAGCGGCGTTATTCGTCTCTGCCCGTGAACTTTGCATACGATCTCCGGTAGGCGCGGTGATAGCTCGTTGAAAGGTATCACGAGGAGATTCATTTGGGGGTTCAACATTGTCTTTGGCCATCATAGAGAACCCCATTCTCAAAAACCTTCATTTAGGCCCCTCAAAATGGCCCCTAAGCAACACCAGTGTTTAGTAAATTGCCAAAATTGCCGAATCGCTTTGAGCCGTACGAAAAGGTGGGTGGCCACCGATATCCACCTCGATCAATCCTCCTCCATTAGGAAACAATGGTCCCAATTGCGTTGAGTTCTTCCATGAGAGGAGGAAACTTCATCAACCTGGTCCCCGGTGAGCCATTTGCCTTGGTGAAGGAGTTGGCCCGCTTTAATAACTCGATATAGCGGTATCCTTTGTTTTCTGGGTGCTTGATCTGTGTATCCATGATCTAATCACTTCTGGCTTGTTCCATGCAATCCGGATTTAACTCTGTTGGTGTCAGTTGTTCTCGCCATGCCTGATGTGTCTAGTAGAGGTGGAAAGTAGGGTCGGCGTCCATACATTGAACATCAAGTAATTGCGACGAACGTCGAATAAAGGCATTTTCCCCTACAAATTTTGGTGAGGGTATCTAACGGCTATCGGGTTTCGACTTAAGCTTGGCGGTGGGGTCCAAATATAGCCTTGCAAATGCCACACTTTGTCGCCTACTTGGAAGTTGTGTGGAACCCACATGTTGATCATGTCGCTGTTATAGCCTTAGCATTGGCCTGGCCTAAGATGTCATAACCTCACATGGGATGTGTTGAATGTTCTCAATGAAGTTGTTTCCTTCGACCGGCCGTGACCGACACATATGAGCTGAATCTTCCTGAGTAGCAATAAATGGCATGGCTATGTCAATGGGACATAAGGGTCGAACTTGGCCCACTTGAAAGGGTCAGGTCTAGTTGAGCTATGGAGAGCCCGATCAGAAGTTGTGTTGTACATAGGGAGGCTCACATCCCATGTGCAAGGATGCTTATAATTGTACGCCAGAATGTATGATCATCTGATTGACGACCTCCGTTTGGTCATTTGTTTTGGGGTGGAAAGCAGTGTATTTTGCGAGCTTGGTGTCCAACATCGACACGAGTATCGGACCAAAATGTACCGAGGAACCCATCGCCGATCTGAGATGATAGACTGTACGATCCCAAAGTGTACCCACACTCGCTCACAGAAGAGTTTAGCAGTGGATTATTCTATGATATTCTTCTTGCGGTGCCATCATAATGGACACTGAATCGACGCATCTACCACAAAAACATAGTCATTGCCATGCTTAGTAGAAGGAAGGTCTGACATGTAATCCATAGAGATGGATTCCCAAGGTCGACCGGGGTTAGGAAGCCGCTATATAGAGGCCTTGCTTGATGGTTGGTTTGGCAATGGAAAAGCAAGGCATGACTTGATGTACTTCCCGGCATCTTGTCAAGGTTCGCCAATAGAAATACTTTTGCAGCATCGCCATCTATTTTCTCGACCTCGAAATGTCCAGCGACCCGACCGAAAGTGCGCCCAAATCATCTTGGCACGCCGCTTTGAAGGAACACAAAGGTGTCCTTCAAGCGAGTGTGCCAAGATGATTTTGGAGGTGAAAATTGGGAACTCTGCTTACCCTCCAAGAGTGTATTGTGTGGTCAATTCTCGATCACTTGTAGAGAAGCGGGCAATCGGAAGTCTCTTTCCCACAAGAGTTGAGCACAGCGGTTAGCACCACGATGGGTGGTAGACTGAGGCACCGCGAACACATTGGTGATTCCCTTCTTGTATTTGACGTTCAAATGAAATTGTTGCAGGCATGTGGACTGAGCGGCTTATCGCTCGCGAACTTCCCTTTGTGTTCAGATGAACTCATAGGGTCGGTGGTCCGTGGGATGACCGCTTTCCTTTCCTTAAATAATGCTCCATCGTCCACAAGCCCCGCACAATGGAATACATTTCTTTGTCATAAGTGGGATAAATTTTAGACAGTGTCGGACAGTGATATGCCACTGGATGCCAATGTTGAGTAAAGACTGCCCCAATAACATAGTCAAAGACATATGTCTTAATATCAAATGGTTATTGCAAGTCTAGCAGCATGAGGACTGGTGCAGAGCAGAGGCGATACTTCAACTCCCCAAACGCCTTCCGAGATTCTGCATCAAAAGAATTTGCTTTAGCTCCTCCCTTGGTGACTTGACTCAAGGGCCAAGTGATATGGAGAGAATCCCAACACAAACCTCAAGGGTAGAAATTGGCAAGACCTAAAAAGCTACTTCGAGCTCCTCATAGGGGTCGGGTTGGGGTTGGCTAATCTCGAATGACTTGGATCTTTGCCGGATCCACATGCACCCCTCACCATCAATAATGGTTCCCGACATCAACCCTCGGGTTATGCCAAAAGTGCATTTTCTCCAAATTGGCACACAACTTGTGTTGCCGCTAGTTGTTTGGAGGACCCGCCGGATATGGTGGAGGCCCCAAGTCTCAAGTCGAAGATCGATGCCATTCCAAGTACACCACTACAAATGAGTTGGTGAATGGGTCCAGGATGTCATCCATTAGCCTCATGAAGGTTGAAGTGGCATTCGTCAACCCGAAAGGCATGACCAACCATTCTAAAAGGCCCTCCTTGGATTTGAATGCCTTTTCCATTACGATCGAAGGTTCGATTGGTACCGTGATACCTGTACTCGTCGAGATTTTGTCAAATATTTTGACCCTTTGTGTTGGTCCAGAAGGTCATTAATATGTCGGATCGGGTACCTATTCCAAACAACGATCTTGTTCAGCGCCCGAGAAGTCAATGCATAGTGTCCAAGTCCCATCCTTCTTTGCACCAATAACGGCTCCCATTGCATGCATGAACTCCGCCGATGTGACTTTTTTGCAACAGCTCCTGAATCTGACTTTTGATTTTGTCATTCTCCAGGACAAAGCTTTGGTAGATGGGTCCATTGGGCACCGGTGCACCTGGGGTCAAATCGAAGGGGTGCTTGACCCGTCAATGAGGCATTCCTCAGCGGGAGGTGAAGATGTCCTCGTAATCCTCCACCACCTTATCCATTTGTTGTTTCGCGTAGTGGGGCCTTGTCCGGAGGTCATGGCCAGCCTTCCTCTTCCCTCGAGGGCGATCATCGAAAACAATTTCTCGGTTTAAAATGAGCTATCGCATTGTTTTGCGCGAAGCAAAGATATGGTGGTAGTATGTGCTATCTCTCGTATCCGTAGCAACTTATTACCCAAAGCAATAATAACACTTCGGGCTCTAGACTCATACACAATATGTCGCCTGTCAGCACGGCTGGCCTAATAATACATCAAAAAAAATCAAGAGGAGCATGTCACATAATACCTTACCCGTGAAGGGCTTGATGCTATAGGAAAGGCGACATTGTCGACTGACGCTAAGGTACCATCCTTGGTGTAACCACTCGATGGTGGCGGTTTTGTGGTGTGCCGCGGGTCGGCAAGCCCAACCGGGCTTACCACTCACCGGTGATGAGGTTCTTCGCTCCCCGCTGGCCAACAATGAACCTAACCTGGGAACCCTTTACCACATCTTGGAATGGAAGACGCGCTCTGCCTCCTCTGGATATTATGATTCCTCCTTTTGGATCTTCGTGGTGGCAATCGTGGCATTGGGCTCCGCATCGAAAATATGCTTCCCCTATCATTCCCTTTTGTCGCTCGATTCGTGAGTCGCAGAAGCATGCATCCCATTCAAAAGCCTTCAACTCGGCACGCTGATCGTAAGGTCCGACACTCACTTGTTGTGTTGGTGAGTGGAGCTCTTTATGGAACTCACTTCGCGTCCTTTTTTGGCTTTCGTGGTGTTGTTTCGTTTGTGGCTTTGGCGGTTATCCCCTGACCCGCCCGCCTTGGCTTGGTCCTTTGTTTACGCTTGGGGAGTACCTTTCCGTGTTTCGGATTTGCGCATCCAAAGTCTCGCCGCTTGAACTTCGCCAATCTTGGCAAGATATCTGGTGATGCCACGCCAGTGAGGAGATGTCGAACTCCATTTCCTCCTCGAATGTATTCGGCACAATCAAGCAGATTTTAACACCAAATGCTTCTCGAATCTTTGATACCCAAATTTTTGAATAGGGTATGAAACAAGTACCTATTACTTCATGCACATCTTGATCCCTTTGTCGCCGCAACGTAGTCCATTGTATGTATTTGTCCTCATAGTCTCCATGGGATAATATTGTTCCTGATGGCATCTCGGAAAGAATTTGCGGCGCGGCCGGTGAACAAAGAGGGTTCTCCTCAGCCTCTGTTCGAAATAGGTTTCCCACCAGCCCTGACATGGGGCGGCTGAGAGGCAAACAATCTTTCTCGACGGAAAAGTCATGAACCGAAATATCCTTCTAACAGATTCAACCATCTATCTACTTGTTTTGCATCTATTTCAAGTCACAAATATGGGAATGTCAAAGTTTACTTGTACCTAAAAAGGAGTGGTGCCTCCAGAGTGACTTCGATGTTCTATGCACCGCCGCCTAACCGCTGAAGAATCTCGGGTAAAGTTGTCCATCATCGTTTCCTTTTTCTCGAAATCGAAAGCAACATTTTAGATTCTCGCTTCCCTCATCTTTCTTTCTTCCCCCATAAGGCCGTCGGTTTGGCGGCAGGGTCAGATTTTGCAAAGGTTCAACTGACGAGCCCTAACTCCTTATACCTCGATCCGTTGGGGACATGCAAAGAAGGATCGGAATGAGCGGCACGCCGATACTCACATCGATCCAGATGGCAGGTTACAATGAAATACATAAATACAATAATAAACGCAGAGATGCCGAAATATGACTTCATTTCATTAATAACAAAATGACTAAAATATGCTTTACAGACATGATGGAAATAAACTATCTAGGGCGCGGGTAGCTTATCTTTGAGAAGAGATGTGGTCAAGCATTTGCATCCAACCGAAGATGATTACAATGAGGCTCTAGAGGCTCTTGCATAGACGAGAATGCCAAAGTCATAGACATCCACAAAACCTAACCCCAGGAGATGAAGCCCCAAAAGTCAGCAAATCGTTTGGGTAAATAGTACATCAACTTCCCGGTCAGAATCTCTTCTTTGTATACGATCTCCGTTTTAGGCGGTGATAGCTCGTTGGAAAGGTATTATCGAGGAGTTTCATTTTGGGGACTCACTATGCCTTTGGCGGTCATTGAGAACCTCGATCTCAAAACTCTTCATTTAGGCCCTCAAAATGGCCTCCCTGGGTTAAAACCGTTAAAATAGTAACTTCACAAATTGCCGGAGTTTTGAGCCACCGGAAAAGGTGGGTGGCCACCGATGACCACATGGATCACTTACCTAGACCTCTAAACGCTCTTTTTCCCTTTGTTGGACGAGTACATGCCAATATTCCCCCATGTTTCGTTTAATGTTGAATTCGTGCCAGCCAGAAAGGTCACTAAATCTTCCCTGTGTGGTGTACCTTTGGCCTCCATGCTTCTAGACTTGGATATGAACCTGGCCTCACCTTGACGCTTAATTTGTGTGGACTGGGTTGTCGCATGCCTTGTCCATCTGCTATGGATCCTTGAATTCCTGAGTTCCCATGAGCATTGAAGGACAAAACTCCTAAACATCACAAACCATGATGAAACCCACACTTGAACAGTTAGTCGTCGTTGAGTAGTGGTCGATGGGACCTGCCATCCGCCCTCTCCACCTTCTACCTCTACCAATGGCCTGCTTCAAGATGCCCAAATCTCATCCCTCCGCCTATTATCCACGTGGTCCGTACCACCAGCCTTATGACGTTGAGCCCCTCGGGCGGCCCCACCCCTTTACCTTTTGTTGCCCAAATTCAATGGTTCCGCCAGCTGTTTAGCCTCGAGGGGTCCGCCCTCAATCTTCTCCATGTGTCCATTCCACTGGGCTCCTCAAGATGCTGAGCTCTCGATTAGCCCCATCCCCAACCTTCCAAGAGACATTTGGCTCCCCACCTGTGGCTCATTAGGTTAAGGGGGCTAGTGTTTCAACACCTTCCACGCCTATAGTTTCAGGCGGTTTCCCAATGGCTTCATTCTTCACAAATTATTTTCTACCTTGTTGTGCTCTCTCATAATGTGGTAAAATGTTAGCTTAATGGGTTGAGATTCAACTCGTATTCGGTCGATTATTCATTTTAAACTTAACTTTTTTGGATCAGTCCCATGAACCACCATCCTTATTATAGTCTTGGAGCACCTAGGAAATTCAGATTGTGGATTTGATGGATCTTTGCAAGTTGAATGCCTTACTAAAAGGCCTTCAACTTGCAAGGAGTAGGCCTCTACTTTGTTATTGGTGTCCTTCCCGAGATTCCAATAATAATCTAGGATTCTTTTTCCTCAAGGGATCGAAGAGAACCCCCCCTCGCGACCTCGCAAGTTTCCTGGATTTCCTTTTGAAGTGCCATCAAAACACGAGTATGGGTTTGTTGCTTTTGAATCCAGTCATCTAAATTTTGAAGATTATGAAGTCACAACACTTATATTTTAAGGGCCGAGGAAAGTCTTACTGTGATGGAGATTAAACTGCCATCCAAATTTCTAGATAGCTTTATTTGGACGCAGTCTTCTAATCAAAGATTTAGGTTGCTCAAAACTTCTAAAGAAGCATTTGGCCTCGCAGTGATTACCTTGGGGAGCGGTGGGTTTCCCTAGAAAAATTTGTTTGTTTCATAGCCATATCTCAACATATGAACTTCTTGGGGATTGCCCTAGATAATGCTTAAAGACCTGGTTTTTTCTCCCGGAATGATCCTCGGTAGTACTTGTCCCAATTTCCCCTGTGCTAGATTTGGAAGGTGAGGGTCATCTTATTTGTCGTGACAGATCTCCAAAGGCCATGCCGCCTCCAAACTCCATTTAAAAAGGGCAGTTCCATAAGAGGTGTTGAATGTTGTCTTGACTGCTTTGGCAAAGAGGATAGTTGAAGGGGCCATGAAAGCCTCTTTTCATTAAATTTTCTCCCATTAGAATTTTCCCATGGGTAAGGGACCAAATGAAGAAGTTTATTTTGGGCAGAGAGTCTTGGCTCCAAACGTTTTTCCATTTTTATGAGTTCTAACCTTTTAGAGTGGAGAGAAGTGTGTTATAACCATCTTTTATTGAGTATCCATTTGTACCACACCCGCGACTGTCTGGGGTGACTATGAGAATAGGAGCTGCCCCTTTGAGGAATGAGAACATAATTTGAGCTTGATTGTTCAAGTGATCAGGGACACCTCCCAAGTTCCACTCCTTCCAACTACCAATCTCATTCCAAGCTGAAATATCATAGAGGGTGCATTTTTGTTCATCTAGCATCCATATTTTTAGATCGCGAGTCAGCTTCTAAGAGTTGAGATCCACTCCCAAGATTCAAGCCCTGCCATAGTCTCCATCATTTAACGCCATTTCCCGGGATCCAAGAAAGGTGCTCCTTGAAGAAGGGAATAGTTGCCCTTATTAGTTTCCAGATTTGCGATCCAGGGTGAGGATTATGAGTGTTATCCATGCATCTTTTTCTTCCTCCCAACCTATATTTTTTTGTTATAGCCGTTTTCCACCATTCCTTTTTTCCCGACACTATCCTCTAGAGAAGCTTGGATCCCATTGCTATATTTGTCACTTCAGGGTCTCTGATTTCCAGTCCCCCACTTTTTTTGGGGAGGGTCTAGGTTTTAAGATTTATATAAAGAAGACTAGTTAAATATTGTAAACCTTATTAAACCTTATTGCAAACGTTTTCTGATCTGGTAATTCTGATCTGGTAAGAAAATAAGTAAAATGTGAGAGAAGAACATGAAGTCAATTAGAAATATAAAATTAATAAAAAATCATGTTATAAATTTAAGGTAAAAACCAAAATGGTTTGATATTCAAGAGGTGTCTAAAAAATAAGAAAACGCAGGAGTTCTCTTTGCATCCTACGGCTTTTGCTGAAAGAATTCAGAAACAAAGATAAGGCAGGAGGTCTGGAGCTTGAGTCATGGCGGTGGCTTTGGCACCAGGTTTGTCTCGCAAGCTGAAGAAGGTACTAGAAGCTCGCGATTCTGATCTGGAAGGAGTGGATCTGGAAGGACGGAAGCTGGACGAAATGGGGTGGAGGAAAGATGAATGGAGGAATGGAGGAATGGAATGGAGGATGGATCGGAATGGAATGGAATGGATGGAGGATGGAAGGGAGAGGATGGACACGGAGGAATGGACAGTGGACGGAGGAAATGGAATGGGATGGAAGGAAATGACAATGGATGGAATGGAATGGATGGAAAATGAAGGAGTGGATGAAAGGAATGGATGAAGGAATGGATGGATGGAATAGATGGAAATGGACATGGAGTGAGGAGTGGAAGGAATGGACGATGGAATGGATGGAGGAAAGGATGGAGGACGGATGGATGGAATGGAGGACGGACGGAAGGAAGGAAAGGACGGATGGAAGGAATGGATGGAAGATGGAAGGAATGGATGGATGGAAATGGAATGGAAAGGACGAGAATGGACCGGAGCGGAAAGTGGATGGATGGATGGTTGGAGGACGGAGGGATGGATGGATGGATGGGCCGGACAGCCCGAGGACGGATGGACGGATGGACATGGAGTGGAATGGATGACAGGAAAGGATGGATGGATGGACAGGATGGAGGATGAAATGGAAGGATGGAAGAGAAATGGAAAGAAGGATGGAAAGGAATGGAATGGAATGGATGGAGGACAAAGAAAGATGATGGAGTGGACGGAGGCCGGACCGGATGGATGGATAAGGACGGAGCGGACGGAAAGGAATGGACGGACGGACGGAATGGAGGAATGGACAGGAAGGATGGACGGAGAGTGGACGGAGAGTGGAATGGAATGGATGGAGGAATGGACGGACGGAAGATGGAAGGAGGACGGATGGAGCCCGGATGGAAATGGAGATGGATTAATGGAGCGGATTCTGAGGAGAAAGGATGGATGGAGGATGGACTGAAGGAATGGAATGGAGATGGATGGACGGAGGATGGATGGAATCAGGATGGAATCAGGATGGATGGCATGTGGATGGATGAAGGGTGGATGAATATGGGATGGATGGATGAAGAATGGATGAATATGGGATGGATGAATATGGGATGGATGAATATGGGATGGATGAATATGGGATGGATGGATGGAGGACGGATGGACAGGATGGATGGAATGGATGGAAAGGATGGAGGAAGGATGGATGGATGGAAGATGGATGGAAGGAGGACGAATGGAGGAAGGAAGGAAAGGAATGGAATTGAGCCGAGTGGACATGGATGAAAGAGAAATGGAAAGGAGGAGCCGAATGGAAGGAGGAAGGAGGAAATGGAAGGAAAGGACAGGAAATGGAAATGGAATGGATGGAAAGGAATGGAAGGAATGGATGGAATGGAATGGAAAGGATGGACGGAAAGGATGGAGGACGGATGGATGGAGGACGAATGAATGGAGGACGGATGGATGGAATGGATGGAATGGAAATGGCCGCGATGATGGAAATGGATGGAATGGAGGATGGACACGGAAGGAATGAATGGAATGGATGGAATGGAAGGGAGTGGATGGAGGAAGGAGGGGACGGAAGGAGACTGGATGAATGGATCTGACAGGATGGATGATGAAGGAATGGAGGAGGATGGATGGAGGACAGGAAGGAAGGATGGATTGGATGAATGGAGGATGGATGGACGGAGGATGGAGGAGAATGGATGGAATGGAATGGAATGGAGTGGAATGGATGGACGGATGGACGGATGGACGATGGAACGGACGGATGGGATGGAATGGAATGGAATGGAATGGATGGAATGGATGGATGGAATGGATGGATGGAGTGGAGATGGACAGTGGAAGGATGGAT
This sequence comes from Picea sitchensis, assembly GCA_010110895.2. Lineage (NCBI taxonomy): Eukaryota > Viridiplantae > Streptophyta > Pinopsida > Pinales > Pinaceae > Picea > Picea sitchensis. The sequence goes on along the minus strand of SNQJ01S0009219.1, from coordinate 79,045 downwards.
GGAAATGGAATGGACAGGAAAGAATTCGCAGGACACATTCAATGTAGGCAACTTAAAGCTAGAGGATAGGTTGGATTTCGACCTACGCACCAGACCATTGATCACATCCTTACACTTCAGGCCGTCATCAAGGAGGCACCATATTGCTCTTCAAAAAATTATTGTTGCTTTGTGGACTTGCGGAAAGCATTTGATTCATTCTCTCGGGAGGCTCAGAGACATTGGTATTTCAAAGACCTTATTGATCGCTATCATGCGCCTATACGAGTCGGTCCTTGGTCGTCTCTGAACAGCCCATGGGGCATTGAATTTTATTAGGAGTACCATTGGGGTCAAACAAGGATGTCCCTTGTCCCCCAAATTATTTGAGATCTACATTGACAAGTTGGAGCCCTTCCTGCATGAGCGCATCTGGGATGGAAATGGGTGCCTTCTCCACCAAGTCCTGATATGTATCTTGCTTTTCGCTAATGATGTGATCCTTTTAGCCTCATCTCCTGAGGGTTTGTTGAGAAAGCTGGATGCCCTAACTCTTTTTTGTGACCTCCTTTAGTTGAAGGTAAACTTGGGTAAAACCAAGGTCATGTTTTTCATTGGTTCAAAGAAGACCCTCATTGATCACTATTTCTTTTTCAGAGGAGAGCATATTGAGATCATCGACTCTTATACCTATTTGGGAGTACATTTATTAGGATCTCGCTTTAGTCTATGGAATGCACTTCACCCCGAGTTAGCAAGAGCTATGGATCCTTGGCCCTTCTTGAGAGGCAGTGTTTCCAGAACCATTTTTAGGACATATCGTCCAAGATGTTTCCCATGGACGCCCTTCTCTTGCCCACAATTTTATATCATTCTGAGGTTTGGGGGCTTGGTTTACTAGAGTTTGATTGGTCCTTAATAGAGAGAGCACAAATCCTCCTCCTCCTCCACATCATCAGTTGCAAGCAGACAATCCTTTAGCCCATCGTCCTTGCAGAGTTTGGTGCTCGGCCCTTTCGACTTGAGACGGTGTTCGGTCTTATCTCATTTCTACACCGCATTCGGAGTTTCGTTGACTCAGTGAAGGGATGAGATTGGTATCCATACTCGATCTTCTGTTCATCGGAGTCCATTGCATCAGCCAGTCCTCCAGGTCACTCTTGTTGCTGGTATGCAGGGGTCTTGGATCTTCTGTCATTTGTTGGTATTACAATGGACTGACTTACTCCATTTAGATACTCCCTTGTTGCGCTTAGCCACCTCTTACCTGCCAAACAAGAGATGAATATGATCATTAGAGATGATATCTACAGGCAGTTTGTGCGGGTCACTTGGATAAATCCTCAGGATGGGTTACGTCCAAAGATGGCCTTCTATGTTGAGCACTTCATGGATCTGAGGAACAAACTCATTGTTCGACCCCATTACACACTTTGTCATTGGATTCACGCTCTTCACATTCCTTTGGGCCAGTTCACAGTGGGCTCTCATAGATTGTGGATTGAGATGGACCACCAGATTGACTGACTAGACATGATTTGCTTGTTATGCCATTTTCAAGAGGTTGAGACTGAGGAGAACTTCATCTTCCACTGCCCGGTTTACTACGAGATCCGAGGATGGTTCCATTGTCTTTTCAGAGAGCTCCAAACACTTGGCAGTTTATTTAGATACCTTGACCAACGATGCTTGGCCTTATACATATAGGAGGTCCTTTGTCTCCGCTCTCTCATCCTCTAGCCACACCCACATCCTGGACCGACTCCCACCCAACAAATCACTTCCTTTTTTATGATGCTCCCATCTACTAGGGCCACCAAGCGACAGATGGATAACGATCATGTTCCTGACCCTAGATCAGTGCGGACTTGGAACACTATTTTGATTTCCATGAGACCCCAATGGCAATGCCAATCTAGACCTCATATTAGCAAATAAACCAGTAGTTGGATGATATCTTCCAGACCACAACGATGAGTTCTCCCTTCTAGGCAGTAGCGCAACAGTGCAACACTATTTCAGTTCTTCTTGCAGACATACATGTATTTTGAGATTTCTCCATTTGGCCTCAGATGTTAGGAGGGATGGTTCTAGTGGACTAGGATAGGCTTGTACCATTGGTATCATAGATTCTAGATCCACTCACCTTGTACATCTTTCTCTTGGATTGTCTTTCCGTCTTTAGGGTTGGATTTCCAAGATCTAGATTAGACTCCTATTTTACTTTCGACATCTTGCTTTTATGTAGGGGCCGCTTTAGTGCTTCTACTCTGTATGGACATCATTGTACCTAATAGTCCCATTGATCTACTTCAGTGGTCATTTGTCGGACATTAACACAATTATCTTATCTTATCTTGTCTACGCATTTCCTTGTGCAAGGATAAATATCCCAAAGATTTGGAGGAAGGAATGGTAGTCCTACCCATACCAAAACTGCTGATGCAACTTCTTCTTTGGGGTTGAAATCAATCAATTCTCTATTTAAGTACATCCCACATGATCCCATAAACCAAGGTCCTTCCCTGGATATGAGGTCACGATCTTTCTTTAGCTTGAAATGAAAGACAAATATATCTTTCCTGCAACAATACGATTTGACCTTTCCTCCTATCAAGGGCATCTGAGGATTTTGACCATCCCTCAATTGTTTTCGCAAGGGCTACAATCGAGTAAATTTTCTAATCATGATTGTTTCTATGTATTTAACTGCCTGGTTGAAGGGCAATCCTGCTTGGATTTTAATATGTAATGAACCAATCTGGTTTAAAAGCTAAATATCCAAAATAAATAGGACAACGATGGGAAATTCATATAGGATAGATATAATATATTGACTATATAAATTGATTTATAATTGATAGATAGGTTATATAATGAGCCTTGTGATGGTATACTTTATAAGTATAGACTAGTCACAAAGGTCAAAGGCTGTGTCCCTTTGTTTATTTAATTATTATTATTATTATATTCATAACATTACCTCCCCCTTCAAGGATGCTTTGTCCTTGAAGCATTTTATGGAAAAAAGTGCTACGTCTTCATTTTGACTTGCAATGCCTTCTTATGATTCTCTCTTCTTGAAGTTGTGATGGTTGGAGACACGAGGTGATATGAGCTACAAAGGGATGAGCATAATTTTGGAACATCCATCTTTTGATACTTTTGGTGATTTATTAGTTTATGACAATTTAATATAAGCATCTTTTTGGTTTTTAATGTTGACTGAATATGCATTGGTTCCTTCCTCCATGGTTTGGATTTTTACATCTAACAACTTCTCTAATTAAACTGGATCGGTCATTGTTTTTTTTATCGATCAATGCTTCTTTGCTCGTAAGTTGCTCAAGATTTTCTTATTGCGACTTCTTTTCATTCTTTAACTGATTAATTTGTGTAAGTAAAGCTTTATTTATGATTCTGTAGGCAATAAATTTCTTCATCATTTTCCGACTGGTCGAATTTCTTTTTGAGATATTGATTCTTCGGTTTCTCATCTTTTAACCTTTTGATTTGTTGAAGTGACATCTGATTAAGATTCCTTAGTCGAGAATTTTCTTCATCTTTCTATGATAAGATTTTGTCAAAATTTTGCAATTTTTTCTTGAGATTCTTCATGGCATCGTTGATTTTTTTTTCCTTGTAAATAACTCCCTGGGAAACTCTTGGGCACTTCCTCTCATTTCGAGGATGGTATCCAGTGTAAAGTGGGTGATGTAGACTTAGTGCGCCTAGTCATGTGGGAATTGCATCGGGGATCTGCACAACGTACTGGCAACAGTGGCACCAAGTGATTGAGCTAACCCTTGGGGCTTCATGGCATCATTGATATCTTGCTACTTCATTTTTAATTTATCAACTTCTCTAGTAAGGTCCCTATTTTCAGATCGTAAATTGATATGTGTAAGGGTCTAGTTAAGATAAATCGCTCTTAGTCTCACTATTTCTTATTTCAATTGTGCACATTCATTATGATATGAATATGCCGTGTTTCCAATAAGACTTCTTTGTTGTCTTTGGTAATACTAAGTGGGTGCATGAAGTGCGAGGGTCCCACGAAAATGATATACACTTCTTCCTCTAGTTCTACTTGATCTTAGAGATGCTGAAATGATATCCTTTCTTAGCTTGGACCCGACTTTCATATCCTTTCTTAGCTTGGACCATGGCTTTTATATCTCCCATTGATAATTTGAGATATGTAATAAACCTTTATATTTCTTATCAAGAATGAATATAGACTTTGTACTTTCTACATAAATGTTATTGCTCCTTCGTAATATGTTGATTATTTTTTTATTTGATCTTGGTTATGGTTATTCACCATCATGATGCTATACTCTTCAAACGGAAGCCTATCTTTGTTCTAATTGACAAGCATTGTTTGACGACAATGGTTAAATTTTATTTAAGGTGGCATATTTAATTTGCCAAGCAGGTTCTAACCTTGGTAGCGATTGGGTTGGTGGCTCTGAGTGGAGCGAGAATGAACTATTTCAACAACAATGATGCTTAATGAAGGAAATGGCAGCATATGGGTTTTGTTGCAGCTTTTGGAGGGTCACGATAGTCGAGGGTTTTGACTAGTACATCATCTATTCCCAAAGCAACTTTTGAAAGCTTGTAGGGAGAGCTACATGCACCAACCTTGAAGTAATACTTCCTATAGTTCATAAGACCCGACTGCAGATGGATTGCACAGGAATTGTTTGTTGGCTTCTTATGGAGATGACTCTCCTGCAATGATGGTGATCATAATCCTTTTTTCATTACAAAATATGTCTTATATTTACAGAAAACTATTTACCAAAATCAAAGCAGAAGTGGAAGGGTATATACAATGGAGCTTATACCCTCTTCCACAGAGCTATTAATGCTGAAATAAAGTCCGAATAGGCTACGAAATCTAAGACTCGAGAATCCTTGATCAACAAGGCACCCTTGGCCAACCATTGGTGATGTACTCATCATGCCATATGGCACAAAATGCAGATAGAGAGCTAACCTTAGTCTCAAAAACAACTTACGTTGAAGCTTCCATAGGGTGGACAAATCAGAAACACTCAAGCACTGCTAGACCCCAATGAAGGAGGAGCGAACAAGATAGCTGCACTCGTTTAACAACGCTGCTCTCCAATGAATCTGACCCTGAGAGAGAATCGAACAATGTTCTTGATTGAATGCCCAACAGCTTTGGGCAAGCTGATACTCCCAAAAAATATGTTTCATCATCTTAGAACGACAACAAACAGGGCAAAGTCCATCTGAAAGTCCACTCCTTGCCATTCTAGCTTTTGAGGGGAGTCCCTGATTGATAACAAGCCAAGCAAAAACTCAGAGCTTATAAGATAGCCAAATGGACCAAACACTGTGTAGTCTATGCACCCACCTATCCTCCGGGTTAACAAACACCCATCTTGCATTGAGAACTGCTGTTAATTGTGGAAATTTCATGCACTCAGGCAATTATTGCAAAACTGAAATTTCACTTCCTTCCTAGAAGGTTTCCTGGTGTTAGATTTAGGGAAAAATAGAGAAAACAGTGATATCCTTTTTCTAATTCTGTTCACTAATACAAACATAGATCAGCGCTTAAAACATATACCTGAAGCAGATTAAATATGGATAGTTAGATCTGAACATGTGAAAACAAATTTTCTGAATGCTGATGTCAAACAAAATAAATCTCTAACTTACCTCTAGCCAAAGGAGAAGGTACCTGTCACATGTAGATGTTGTCCCCTTTAGTGTGCTCAGAAATTAGCTTAAAGTCATGGATCAAACTCAAGGGTTATGATCATCTATTGTGATATTAGGTAGACTGTTTTTGCCAAGGAGGACCACACTCAGAGCTGAAGCAAACACCCGCAATAAACAATCCAAAACTGGACCGTAATACAAGCCCTTCAAACCAAGAAGGTACCAGCCAATAGGACAGCAAGAGAGAAACTTTTCAAGCAGCAAAAACACCAGCAAGAGGAACAGCAAGAGGGAAAAACACCCACAGATGGTGACAGTAAGGAGAAGGAGGTCACGGTGCCCTTAGTAACATACAGTAGCAGCAGAAATAAGAGTAATAGAGGCCACCGCACCCTTACAATACACAGCAGCAGCACACGGTGGGGGCAAAAAGGGGCCGCGGCACCCACAGCAGCAAAAAGGAGGTCCGCGGCTCCTCAAAACAGCCAAGGGACAGACCGCTGCCCATATAGTCAGCCAAGGGAAGGTCCGTAGCATGCATAGGCAGCTTAAGAGAGGTCCAGCTGCCAGCACCCTTAAACCAGCAAGAAAAATGAATCCAGAAGCTCCCAGCCAACAAGTGTCCAACAAATACCTCAGATCGGAAAGTAGAAGACCACAAGGATAGCCGTACCATAAACAAGAAAGACAATCTGAGGTAGCCGCAACAAGTTCAGATTAGGAAGTGTGAGAAGAGTGAGTGTGTGTGTAAGAATGCTAGAGGGGAGGGTTTCTTTTATAGCTAAGGAAAGGGGTTAGGGCTAAAAATAAAATAATAAAATAATGACATTTTAATTATTATAAATATTAATTAAAGTCAAATAAGTCAAAGTGACTTATAAAAACCCAACACCACATCAAACAAGAAAGAGAACAAAAACAAGCAAGGGGGAACTTCAAGACAAAGTCAAGGGGTCCTCTTCAATGGCAAAACATGTCCACATAAGTTTCATAATCACTTATAAACTTTATCATCATTGCATAAGGGGAAACATCCATGATGTGGTCATGGCCATCTTTATGGCTGCTCCTAGGTCTCATGGACCATCCCGGGAGAGAGGAAGAAGATCACACATCGTCACATCTTGGTACACAACCAAGGACTACCTGGTCCAAGACCAGGGTAGCCTAGAACACATCTGGGGGCTCTATAACACATCTAGGGTCTTTCATCCACCAAGGTACAAGACCAAGGATCAACCCAAGCGTTTAAGCAAGGATTCCCTGGAACACATCCAGGGGCCCTAGAACACATCTAGGGACTTATATCATCAACCACCAAGGAACACATCCAAGGATCAATCCAAGCACCGAGCAAGGATTCCCTGGAACACATCCAGGGGCCCTAGAACACATCAGGGAATTACTGCTTGGTCCTTGACCAAGAACCCCAACAATATACTGGGGTCCCTCACTAGGGTCTTTTGCCATGGCTTTAACTGCTTGGTCCCAAACCAAGAAACCCCAAGAGTGCACTGCGGGCCCTAGATCTCAGCTAGGGTCTTAGCTATCCTCCGGAGAATCTTGCAACTGCACTATTTTCAACACCTAGATCTTAGCCCTAGAATTTTCAGCCTTTAGGACTACTGTAAATTAGAGTATAAAACAGCAGATCACAATAATTCACTTCAAACAGCCCCAAACTTCGTGACAATTCAAGTAGAAGAGATACCAAACAAAGAGATAACATTCAGCCAGTTCTAGGGCAACTTATCAGCCAATACTCAGATCTGAAAATGCACTTTTACATCAGTAATTACAGCAGTGTAACAGCAGTAAAATCAACCCTTTATATTCTTCTTTAGATGTCAAATCACTTAACAATTTGCCCTTTTGCTTATGTCCTATCAACAAGACAAATGGTTGTAAATAGCAAAGCATAAAGAACATATATGGCTGAAATTCAAATCTGAAAATGACACAAGATGTGGACAGCTGGAAACTGCATATGTAAGCTCAAGATGAAGTACAAGTACATAACCTAGCCTTCTCTCAAGGCTAGTACACAACTCCAACTATCTAAAAATCCCTAGCTAGGGTAAATCATCAAACCCTAGCTCAACCAAGAAGATCCGAGAGCAAGAATTTGTCCAACACAACCTCCAAGGCAAGATGTCCTCCTAGTCTTTTGTTCTTCACAAATCCACTTGAGAGTTTTCTTTCAAAACCCTAATCTCCAATTTCCAAGTTATAAACCCTAACCCTAGAACTCCAAGATGCTCCAAGAAACTTTGAGAAGACCAAGAAACCCTAGCCCCTCAAGAGAGAGGGAGAGAATACAAGTACAAGAGCACTCTCTTCTCTTAGTCACATCTCATAACAAGAGTGAATGCAAGTGAGTGAATGACTATGTCGTGGAAAGACTCTCTCCTTCCTCTATTTATATGAGAGGTAGGGGAGGCCAACAATACTATGTGGGCCTAAACCCTTACAAGGAACCTATATGAACCCTTGTAGGCCACACAAGTGAGACGTCCACTCTAGAGTACAAGTGTCATGCTCCAACGATGATGTCGTGCACAATAATGACTCCAAGGTGATGTAGCTACATAACACAAGTCCACACCACTCCATCATGAGTCTCCATGGACTCCATCTATCCTCCAAAGCAATGTACTCCATTGGGTCAGCTATCCCTTGCAAGAACATTGTCAAAGCCCTAGGCGTCCTTAAGCCATCTCTAATCCTCTGAACAAGAAACCAAGTTGCCACATGTTAACTAGGGCTTGAGTCCCTCCTCCAAGATGCACAACGCTCCACATACCTTGTAGGGTGCTTTCTAAACAATTGGCTTCTCCATGAGACCTCAATGTGGAGGGTGTCCACCAAACTGCCAAGAGATCTCCAACACCCAAGGGAAGAACACCGAGCTTGCAATCAATTGAGGTCAAGCATCCATTGAACAAGCTATCTCAACTGTGCATATCCATCACATACCATCTCTCATGCTACAATCCATCTCGGGCCATCCAGGGGTTGAAGTTTTGAACATACACCATGTACCCCAAACCTCATGAAGCACCCCCAAACATGGTGTAAATACCTTCGGAGCAACCCAAAAATCTAACACTAATGAATGTTGTTGATGCAACAATGAGTAAAGTTGATGAGAATCATACTACTACAAGGGCTTACCAAAACGCCAACCCCAGTCTCTCTAAAAAGGTTTGGGCATCCCAATTTTCATTTTAAACAAATCTTGTTAGGCAATGAACCCTACCAACTCCATAACTAAGGAGGCCATATTCCTAAGCCAAAGATCGCTAGTCTTTCCAGGGCCAAGTAGTTGCATCCCACAAATCTCCCAAAAGAAGATACCTTTCCTGCTCAAATGCCAAGCCTGCAAATGAGGTAACAAGACAAGTGCCTTGAGACTGCCAACTCTAGATATGGTGATGTGCTAGGTCCCAACTAGCCTTGCTCCTTTCCACGTTCCACCTAATTAATCTCGTTACTGCTCTCCCTGTTGACCAAATACTCTTGAAGACAAGTGAGCCCAAAACTTAGAAAGATGGGGGGAAGAGGTGATATCACACAAAGGAAAGTCCCCCCTCCCCACATGTTGCACTGACATCATCCTATGCCACAATAAAACTTGCCACATAGCATCTCCCTTTAGACACCTCACCACTCACTTGGCAACCAAGATGGAGCCTTGATTGGTAACATTAATCAAACCAAGCCCCCCCTCGTCCTTGGGAATAATGCACACATCCCAAGGAACCAAAGAAGCCTCACCACTCACTTGGTAGCCAAGATGGAGCATTGAGTGGCACCATCAATCAAACCAAGCCCTGTTAAATTCTGTGAACCTAGCACCCGACCATTAATTCCAATCAAAACACATTTATTGAATAATAGCACAACTAGATTACTTAACCATTAAAATTCAATGGAAGCAAAATCATAAATCAAAACACATTGCACAAGATATTCAGGTAAATACCCATGGAAAAACCCTCTCAGGAAAACCAGATCTGTGATGATTTTATTAAATAAAATCAGGGCTCCCATCCTGGGATAATGGCCCTTTTGAGGAAATACAACTACATCAAATAGCCTAGCCTATTACCCAAGATCAATCCTTTGATTTTGTTGGTTGCTACTTCCCTTGCTGCCCCCTTTGCACCCTTTCCTCGGCCTCTGCCCTTGCACACCTGAATGTTTACTCACTCTTTGTGTACCATCACTGTGTCTCCTCCTCTCGCATAGGATGTCTTTTATAACCTTGAGTTTACCCTAAGTCCAAACCCCTAGATCTCCTAAAGTGATCTACGACTGAGATCTAATCTCGCGTTCACTTTAGATATAACAGCTAGGACTTAATTTAATTACTAATGCCAAATACTGAGGCATTTTGTTGGATCATGTTGTCATTGATGCCAAAGGTTTAATTAATTGATGTCAAAGGATTGATGTCAAGGGATGATTGATTGATTGATGTCAAGGAATTGATTGATGCCAAAGGTTTGATGTATGTCTTAGATCAATGAGTTGTCATTGATACATGATGATAGATGAAGATGGATCGATGTGGTTTCATTGGTATCTGATGCATTGTTGGATAGATGTAAAGATGAATCATTATTGTCTTATCATGGTTGATAAGGTGTACAAATGGATGAACTCCAAAGTGGTCCCCTTATGGTGAAAGCCCTCACGGGAAGATACTTTGCGATTGAGTTATTCTTGAAGTATGGTTATGCTTCTATGTGGAATAATGAGTTGAAGATCAGTGAATTTGTGAAAATATTTAAATTGGAGAACTTTCTATTTATGGAAAGTGGTTAACCCTAATTCTATGTGGAATAATGAGTTGAAGATCAGTGAATTTGTGAAAATATTTAAATTGGAGAACTTTCTATTTATGGAAAGTGGTTAACCCTAAAAAGAGGAAAATAGGTTAAGTGACCTAGAAGTGACCTAGCAGATAGCTACTTGGAGAGTATAAATAAGAGGCAAGGGTCTCTTGTGTAAAATGTATCTTTTGTGTCTTGTGTGGATCTCTTGTGCATCTCTTGAGCATATCTTGAAGATCTATTCTGAGAGAGAGATTGAGTGGAGGATCTCATGGACGCATCAAAGTTTCCGTAAGTCTGAGGTCTTGACGGCGAAAGTTTCGGAAGTTCAGAAACCCTAGTTTTTGAGGCGTACGCAGGCTGACAGTATATTAGGGTGCTTACATACTGAGTTATACGCGGACTATTAGTGTATTAGGGTGCGTACGTACGCGGGCTGGTAGTGTATTAGGGTGCGTACATGTTGGTAAAACCATGGAAACTTGAAGAGATGAAGATGCATAGGTTCTAGATTCTGAGATCAAGCTCCCAGGAAGGTCTACAATGTTCAGATACATCAGATCTATCCATTGGTTCAAAAGGTATGGTCACATAGTTGTCTTGATGGATACTCTTGCTTATTGTATGGAAAATGCTTAAGGCATTCTTGGTATGGCTGTCGTGATTTGGTTTGTGTTGGTTGATGGAGTGAGCAACACTCTTATGATTCAGTGTTGATATGATTGCTATAGTATGTCGATTGCTTATACATGATTGAGTAGCATTCATATTGTATGGTTGAGGAGCATGAGTAAGTTGTTGGAGAGCTTGGATGTGTTGTGATTGGTTATGGGTCAGATTGGACAGTGAGAGACAAAAGAGAATGTGAATGAAGGCTGCAAAAGATCTGAGTGTGTGATGAAAAGAAAACCCTAGTTGCTCATAAGTGATACGCAGGATGTAGTACAGACTAGCCGCGTACATACACGAGTTGTACTACTGGTAGGGCGTGTACATACGCGTGCTGCACTACCGACAGGTTGCGTACCTGTTGACAGATTGATATCTGTTGAGGATTGTTGCCTCATCTCAGTTGGTGCTGAGGGTGTAAGCTGAGTCTTGCATTATAGAGCTGGTGCTCTTGTAGAGTTGTACTCTATTCAATTGTTGTTGATAACCCTAGGATTGTAGTCCGTAATAAAAAGACAATTGTACATACATCTTGTGTTCTTTGTGTTCCTTGTGGTGATGACTTATTGATGATATATGTTGCTGATATATGTTCACATTTAACTGGTTATAAATGACAACAATAAGTAATGAGTAAATGGTGATTGCTAACTAATGAGTTTTGTGAAGGGGAAGTTTTGGGAAAAAGAGCCCTACACTGTTCACCCCCCCCTCTCAGTGTAGTC
>SNQJ01S0009219.1:50959-67126 GCA_010110895.2 Picea sitchensis | reverse complement strand
AAATAAGGTATGTTCACTTGATCTTCTTAACTGTGTATTTTCTTAAGAATAATGGGGATTAGGTCTGGGATGATGGTAAAAAGTAGGAATCTTTAGGTCTTTTCTGCATGCATGATAAAACCCTAAGTGCTAGTCCATAGGGGTATTTCCCACTCACAACACTTATGGTGAAATCCCTCACGGGAAGACGATTTATGGTTGAGTTATCCTAGAAGTATGGTTGGAGAACCCATGCTTACATGTGGAATAATGAGATGAAGATCATTGAAGTTGTTGGTGAAACTATCATAGATGGATAGTGCTTGTTATTCCATTTCCAGTGGTATGTGGAATGTCACATAAATCCTCATGGTTTGAGAGTTACAGCTTTTCGAAGATGAAGGACCCTCACATGTTGGCTTGAACCCCCAAAGGTCAAAGAAGTCAAAGAGTTTGCAAAGAATAAATCATTATTTGAATGATAAAGAGAAGTGACAAAGTCAAGGAGGATTATTTAAATAATAAAGAGAAGTGACAAAGTCAAGAAAGATTAATTAAATAATAAAGATAAGTGACAAAGTCAAGAAGGAATATTTAAATGATAAAGTAATGGAGAACTTTGTAATTATGGAAAGTGGTTAACCCTAAAATGAGGAAAATAGGTTAAGTAACCTAGAAGTGGGTTAAGTCACCTAGAATATGAAGAGTATAAATAAGAGGCAAGGGTCTCTTGTGAAGGATATATATTGTGCATCTCTTGAGAAGGATTGAAGATCTATTCTAAGAGAGAGAGAGAGAGAGTATGGAGGATCTCATGAACGCATCAAATTTTCGGAAAGTATGAGATCATGAAGAAAAAATTCTAGGAAGTTCAGAAACCCTAGTTTATGAGGTATACATAGGCTGTAGTGGGCCAGGACGCGTACATACGCAGGATGTATAAATACAGGGTGCGTACAGTGGATGAATTCATGGAGATTGGTGGTTGAGATGATGACAGGCTCTTGAAGACTGAAGCAAGTTCCAGATATGCATTCTATGGGCTCAGATCTTCCATAGAAACTCTGGTATGGTTGTATTGTTGTCTTCTTGTTTGTTGTGTGGTGAATGCTTAAGGAATTCTTGGTATGACTGTTATGATGTGTTTGACTTGGTTGATGGAGTGAGAAACACTCTCATGATTCAATACTGCTATGATGGCTATAGTATACTGATTGTATACACATGATTAAGTAGCATTCATTTTGTATGGTTGCGAAGCATGAGTAGGCTATTGGAGAGATTGGATGTGTTGTGACTGGCTGTGGGTCAGATTGGATAGTGAGAGACATAAGAGAATGAGATTGTACGTTGCAAAGGATCTGAGTGTCTGATGAAATGAAAAACCCTAACTGCTCATAGGTGATACGCAGGCTGTAGTACAGACTAAGCATGTACATACGCGGGCTGTAGTGAACCAAGGCGCATACATACACGGGCTGCACTACTGAGAGGTCGCGTACCTATGACAAATTGATATCTGTGGAAGATTGTTGCCTTAAATCAGTTGGTGCTGAGAATGTAAGATGAGTCTTGCATATAGAGTTGGTTCTCTTGTAGAGTTGTACTCTATTTAGTTGTTGCTGATAAACCCCAAGGATTGAAGTCCGTAATAAAAATAAAATTGTTCATACATATTGTGTTCTTTATGTTCCTTGTGGTGATGATTTGTTGATGATATATTGCTGATATATGTTCACATTTAACTGGTTATAACTGAAGACAATGAATAATGAGTTAATGGTGATTTCTAACTAATATGTTTTGTGTAAGGGGCAAGTTTTGGGAAAAAGAGCCCTACACTGTTCACCCCCCCCCTCTCAGTGTAGTCGGTGTGTCCAACAATTGGTATCAGAGTAGGCCTTCACTATAATCCTTAACAAGCTTGGAGGAGATCTATAGACACAAATGGATGATGAAGTTCCAATCCTTGATGAGGAGAACTATTCTTCTTGGAGAATAGAGATGAGAGTATACTTGAAGGAAATGGGAGCGGGTATTTGGAAGGCATCCATTGGTGGATCGGTTTTTTTGAAGAACAAGTCAAAGTTTGCAGCTCAAAGGGAAGGAAAGAATAATGATGTATTGGATCTAAAGACCATTCTTAGTGGACTCTTAATCCCTATCAAAGAGAGCATGGGACAAGGCACTTCCGCCAAGGATCTATGTCTAAAGCTAGAGGAGACATATCAAAGAAAGAACAAGAAGGAAGATATTGAAGACCACTCCATCAAGATCATTAAAGGTGAAGAATCTCCAAAAAAATCTTGAATTCATTATTTCTAAATGTGATATTGAAAACATTTCAAATGAAGACAAAGAATCAAGTGATGATATTAGCGCAAATGAAGATATTGAAGACATATCAAATGAAAGCAAAGAATCAAGTAATGATGTTAGCACAAATGAATATCTTGAAGACATTTCAAATGAAAGAAAAGAATGATGTGATGATGTTGGCAAAAAGGAAGATCTCGAAGGTATTTCAAATGAAGGTAAAGAATCTCCAAAGACTCTTGAGTTCAATGATTCAAAATGTGATGATGTTGAATTTTTCTCTACAAGTGAAGAAGAAAATCTAGAAATAGTTTGTGTAGAGTTTGATGGTAGTTATCCCATGGAAAGAATAGAAGAAGATCTATTATAACTTCAAAAAGAATTTGAATATGGTTTATATGAATATATCAATGGCCATTATTATATAGACTATGGCTATCTTTCAAATACCACTAAGAAGTTTCTTAGGAGGAGTAAAAGGCACATCTTGAAATTAAGGGAAATGATCAAGTAACAAGAAGAGAGTAATAAGACTCAATTAGAAGAAAAGGAAGAAGAGATCACAAGACTAAAGAATGAAAAAGAAGATATGAAGGTAGATGATGAGATTTGCAAAAATTTTGAAACTATTGTCCATCTCAAGACTCAAATTGAAGAAGCCAAAAGGGTAGAGGAACAATTAAAGAATCAAATAAATGAAAATGAAGAGTCATGTCATAAGTTAGAAGCTGAAGTTGTTGACCTTAGAAAGAAGGTAGATAAATCAAACAAATTCTTGAATAGATCACAAATCTTGAATGAGATCTTGGAAAGTCAAAGATCACCATATGATAAATAAGGTCTTGGATACAAGAGATAAGCTACACATGCTGAAGAAAACACCTCAAAGAAGCATGAGGTAAGTCCCTCAAAGGATGAAGAAAATGTTGCAAATCAACCATCTACACAAGGAAAGGAGAGTTTCAAAATAACAAAGAAAGGAAGACATCAAGAATCCATCCTTACACCTCAAAGAAGATGGACACCAAAGAAAACATATGAAAGAATTTTTCATGGTCAATGTTATTCATGTAATGAATATGGTCACAAAGATTTGGAGTGCAAATCTTATGCAAGGAGAAATGAAGGAAGATTTCATAACACCATAAGGTGTTGGAGATGTGATCAAGTAGGACACATTGATGTTCATTGTAACGCCATGAGATGCTACAGCTGCAGTGGATTTGGTCACAAATCCCAGGAGTGCTGGAACATAAGAAGAAAGTCTATGATGAGGACTTCACATAACATGACTAGAAGAAGGAATGAAGTAAGGAAGGGAGACATCTTTGAAAATATGGAAGCTCAGAGCTCAAGTTCTGAGAAGCAGGGACACCTTCAGAAGTGGGTAAAGAAGACTGAACACCCAGAGCAGAATGTAAGTCTTGAGGGAACCTCAAGTGTGTCATCTAATGAAGCATACGTGGGTGACAATGGTAACAGTCGCATACATACACACTCTGACCTTGAATAGGTCGCGTACATACGCGAGCTGTCTGTGCAGTAGATTGCATATATGTGGTAAAGCCTTGGGAAAGGGGCTATGCACAGGGGTTTCAACTTGATGTAATGATATAACTCTGTGTTGCAAGGTCTGACATGGTTTGTTACAGGTTCTGACACTGTTTGCTGAAGGTTTTCATGATTCTATATTGGATTATGTAATGTGATGATAAAAGATAATGAAAGGCTATATTGTATGCATGGCACTAACCCATGAGTATGGATTGAGGCACTTTCTGTTGAAGAACAATGTTGGTTATGACAGTGAAGTAATGACACCTTGGTTATGTGATATATCATGATGATTCTAGCTAGAGATGTCATTGATCTATTGAAGCATACTACTAGTACATGTATTGTTGGATGCTTAGTATTTGTTGTAGTAAATGGAGAATTGAGGTTGATCTACTGCGGTACATGACTGGAGCATATTTTTCATTGATATATCTTATGCTGTATTATTGGAAGCTTACTTGTTGGAAAACTTGATGCATGCATTTGGCATAAGGATGGGCTACATATTGGGACATGTAGTTGTTGAGTTGATGAGGTGATCATGTTGTACACCATTGATGAGTCATAGCTTGATCTATAGTTGATGTATGATTGGTAGAGGCACCTACTAGCAGTTTGATTGGCACATGTTTTATGGAAGATTTGGTGTACATGTATGAGGATTCATCATGTTGTAGTATTGGTGCATGGTTGATGTAGTTTCTTGGTATAGGTAGTGATATATGTTGATATTCATGTTTGGTACACTCATAGATGGTATATGTTTGGATGATGGTACTTGGCTAAAAGTACACCATTGGTATTGCTTGATTAACACAACAATTGGTATTTGGTTGAGATACATGGTTGTGGCACTTGTTTCATGTTGGAGACACATCATGAGTGTTATGACACTTTGTTGGCATATTGGCAGAGGCATGCAGTTGATATAATCCATTGATGATATCTTATGGCACATTGTATGGTGTTGATGTACATGGATATTGTGCACGATGAACACACACTTTGATACAAAATGTACTTGGTTGATATCTTATTCATGATTCTCTATTTTTTGGTTCATGGTATGGCATGAGTTTTGATGCATGGACAGGTCCAAGGTTCGTCATAGAAAGAGCATTTGTTCTATGATCTAGTTGAGCAGTAGCATTTGCAGCAGAAGCATATTACAATGGTATCATATTGTTCATCTTGCAGATAAGATAGGGGGAGACATACCCATAGGGGGAGTCATTCTTCTTCCCATGATTCTAGGAGGAGATATTTATCAGATGCATACTTGGTAAAATGGCCCTCTATTTGAAGAAAGAGCACAGAGGAAAAATTCCAGGGTGAGAGATGGTCATAGGGGGAGTATGAGCGATGTATCTTCAACATTACATCATAGTGATATCCCTTGTTCAAAAGGGGAGAGATTATTCAAAGGAAGATCAAAGGAATTCAAACAGAGGGAGCATCCCCAAGGGGAGAATGACCCTTTGTCATTGATGTCAAAGGGGGAGAGATAGTCACATTGATGTGATTGATGATTACTGATGAGGAGAGATATTCACATTCATGTGATTGATGATTACTGATGAGGAGAGATATTCACATTCATGTGATTGATGAATATTGATGTAGAGAATGCCTTGTCTACATGTCGACACCAATGATTGGTGTTGACATCAATGTTGGTATTTCCATCATTGCCAAAGGGGGAGATTGTTGGATCAGGTTGTCATTGATGCCAAAGGTTTGATTGATTGATGTCATTGATTGATTCCAAAGGATTGATTGATGATTGATGTCAAATGTAATATGTATTTTTCTTAATGATAATGGATACATGTCAAGTGGATTGATATGATGCATAGATGAAGATGGATCGATATGGTTTCATTGGTATATGATGCATTGTTGGATGGACATAAAGATTAATCATTATTGTCTTATCATGGTTAATAAGGTGTACAAATGGATTAACTCCAAAGTGGTCCCCTTATGGTGAAATCCCTCACAGGAAGATGCTTTATGGTTGAGTTATCCTAGAAGTATGGTTGGAGAACCCATGCTTACATGTGGAATAATGAGATGAAGATCAGTGAAGTTGTTGGTAAAACTATCATAGATGGATAGTGCTTGTTATGCCATTTCTGGAGGTATGTGGAATGTCACATAACTCCTCATGGTTTGAGAGTTATGGCCTTACGAAGATGAAGGACCCTCACATGTTGGCTTGAAGCCCCAAAGGTCAAAGAAGTCAAAGAGCTTGCAAAGAAGAAATCATTATTTAAATGATAAAGATAAGTGACAAAGTCAAGGAGGATTATTTAAATAATAAAGAGAAGTGAAAAAGTCAAGAAAGATTATTTAAATAATAAAGAGAAGTGACAAAGTCAAGAAGGAATATTTAAATGATAAAGTAATGGAGAAATTTCTAATTATGGAAAGTGGTTAACCCTAAAATGAGGAAAATAGGTTAAGTGACCTAGAAGTGGGTTAAGTGACCTAGACGATGAAGAATAAAATAAGAGGCAAGGGTCTCTTGTGAAGGATATCTCTTGTGCATCTCTTAAGCATGATTGAAGATCTATTCTAAGAGAGAGAGAGAGAGAGAGAGAGAGAGAGAGAGAGAGAGAGAGAGAGTATGGAGGATCTCATGAACACATCAAATTTTTGGCAAGTCTGAGATCATGACGAAAAAAGTCTCGAAAGTTCAAAAACCCTAGTTTCTGAGGTACACGCGAGCTGTAGTGGGCCAGGACGCGTACACATGCGGGTTGTATAAAGACAGGCTGCGTACAGTGGATTAAGTCATGGAGATTGGTGGTTGAGATGATTAAAGGCTCTTGAAGACTGAAGAAGGTTCCATATCTTCATTCTATGGGCTTAGATCTACCATAGAAACTCTGGTATGGATGTATTGTGTCTTCTTGTTTATTGTGTGGTGAATTCTTAAGGAGTTCTTGGTATGAATGTTATGATGTGGTTGACTTGGTTGATGGAGTGAGCAACACTCTCATGATTCAGTACTTATATGATGGCTATAGTATACTGATTGTTTACACATGCTTAAGTAGCATTCATTTTGTATGGTTGAGAAGCATGAGTAGGCTATTGGAGAGCTTGGATGTGTTGTGATTGGCTATGGGTCAGATTGGACAGTGAGAGACAGAAGAGAATGAGATTGCAGGTTGCAAAGGATATGAGTGTGTGATGAAATGAAAAACCCTAACTGATCAGAGGTGATACGCAGGCTGTAGTACAGACTGAATTTGTACATACGCAAGTTGTAGTGATACAGGGAACGTACATACGCGGGTTGCACTACTGACAGGTCGTGTACCTGTGACAGATTGATATATGTGGAGGATTGTTGCCTCAACTCAGTTGGTGCTGAGGATGTAAGATGAGTCTTGAATATAGAGCTGGTGCTCTTGTAGAGTTTTACTCTATTCAGTTGTTGTTGATAAACCCCAAGGATTGAAGTCTGTAATAAAAAGAAAATTGTACATACATCTTGTGTTATTTATGTTCCTTGTGGTGATGATTTGTTGATGATATATTGCTGATATATGTTCAGATTTAACTAGTTATAACTGGTGACAATGAATAATGAGTTAATGGTGATTTCTAACTAATGAGTTTTGTGTAAGAGGGAAGTTTTGGGAAAAAGATCCCTACATTGTTCACCCCCCCCTCTCAGTGTAGTCGGTGTGTCCAACAATACTTCCCTCAAAATATTACCCTTGAGTGTGGATCCAGGGACAAGATAGATCATGTATTTGTAGGAGATGATGTCATCCACTACCCTATACCTGTCATCATGAATACTTCCCTCCATCAACTCATAGGTGATGGTATTCCTGGAGTATTCCATGAAAAGAATGTACTTCCATTCTGTTGAGATCTTTGTCATGGAGAAGGATATAGGTATCTTGGATAGGGCATCAACAACTATGTTGTTCTTCCCCTTTACATATTCAATTTCAAAACCATATGCCTGCACCTTACTCACCCATTTATGTTGCCTCTCATTCTGGTATCGCTGCTCCAAGAAATATTTCAAGCTGTTGTGGTTACTCCTAACCAAAAAATGTCCTCCCACCAAGTATTTTTTGAACTTGGCTAGTGCATGCATGATGGCTAGCATCTCCTTATCATATATTGGATAGATCCTTTCTATCTCCATCAACTTCCTTCTCTCGAAAGATGTTGGGTGTCAATTCCGCATCAACACCACTCCTATCCCCTCATTGGATGCATCGCACTCCAGGACAAAAGGTTGTGTGAAATATGGAAGTGATAACACTGGAAAAATGCTACCTATGTGTCCTCTGACCTTTAGAACACCCCTTTCTTAGTGAGGTATGTCAATGGCACAACCAATTGTAAAAATCCTTTCACAAAGAGCCTATAATAGTTTCATATCGAGAAGAATCCTCACAACTATGTGAGTGATATAGGGGTGGACCAATCTAGGATAATTTGGATCTTCTCCTAATGCACCTTTACTCCTTCAACACTAATCATGTGCCCCAGATAAAGGATTTTTTTCAACCCAAACTTGCAATTTTCCTCCTTGGAAAAAAACGATTTCTCCTCCATAATGGTGAGAATCGCCTCTACATGCTTCAAATGTTCCTCCCAAGTCTTGTTGTAGATCAAAATATCATGAAAGAAAACCAATAAGAATTTCCTCAACTGCTTGTTCAAGATGTGGTTAATACATGACTAGAAGGTAGTGGGTGCATTATTCAGCCCGACGAGAATGACTACAAACTCATAGTGCCCATAGTGAATCCTGAAGGTTGTCTTGTGTATGTCCTCCTCTCTAACCCGAACTTGATGGTACCCTAATAGAAGATCAATCTTTGAGAAGTACACTGCCCCATTAAACTCATCTATTAGTTCGTCAATCATGGGTATCAGGTACCTATTTTTGATGGTATTATTTTTCAGCACCATGTAGTTGATGCACATCCTCATCATTCCATCCTTATTCTTTACCAAGAACACAGAAGAAGTGAAGGGACTAGAACTAGGCCTGTTGTGCCCCATCTCCAACAACTCCTTTATGGCCTTTTCTATTTCATCCTTGAACTTATTTGGATACTTGTTTGGTGTGGTGATCACTGACTTCAACCCTTCTTCTAGCTCAATGACATGCTCAAATCCTCTGTCAAGTAGTCTTCCTACTGGTAATGGTTCAAACACTCTTTCATGTTTTCCAATAAATGCTTGGATATCCTCATGGTAATGCTGGTGAATATGTGATGGCTTCTCCATGGTTATCAAGCACTCTGTTTTGCAAGACATGTCCCCGTGTATAAAAATGAACTACATGTGTTGGTTAGACACAATCCTAGGGGCACCTATTGACATACCTATTAGGATGACTCATTTTCCACCCTTGTCTTAGAACTCCATCCTCATGTTCTGATAATTCATGTGGATATCTCCCAATGAGTACAACCACTGAACTCCGAGAACCACATGAGTATTTGTTAAATCTATGACATAAAAGTCATTGGTCAACATATAGTTTCCCAATGTTACTTCCAATCCCATGATCTTATGAGTACACACCATGTTGTACCCATCTTCTACTACCACATTGAATCCCTCGAAGTCCTCTATAGGGATTTGTCTTCTGGTGACCAGTGCAACATCAATGAAGTTGTGGGTGGCCCCACCATAAATTAGTACAGTAACCCTATGCCCCTGCAAGATGCCTCTAACCCCTGAAATACTAGCGATGGTCACTCCCTTGGCTTTATCATGCAATGGTGCATGCTCTGTAGCATCGAGGTGTGATGGCTCACCACTGTTCTATCTAATGCCCTCATAATCACCATCATCCTCCTCATCGAAAACCACCTCAATATAATGGAATTTACCTTTTCCCATACATCGATGACCCAATTCCCATGAATCTTTGCAGTTGTAGAAAAGATTCTTCCTTGTTAGCTCTCTCTAATTTTCCTCATCCAACCTGTCCTTTCCTATCCATGTCTTCTAGGGAGGTTTTGACACATGACCCTTCTATGGGATAAATTTTTTTACCGATGTCTTCTTGGGGACTGTGTATTCCATATCATGGGTCTTCATGATAGCTTCTTGTAGTGTGTTTGTCTTGAAATCCTTCACCCAACCTCTTAAGGGTTCATCCAAGCCCTCCATGAATAACATCACCAGTATATTCTCAGAAATATCAGTCACTGTGACTGCCATCTGCTAGAACTTTGTGACATAATCCTTTGGCATACATGTCTGTCTCAGTTGTGCCAAGTCCCTGAAGTGGATCTTAGGATCCTTCCTATCGAACCTATCCATCAGCCTCTGGGTGAAATCCTCATATGATATGATGTTGGAATGCCCCAATGTTAATATCCCATGGTACCACCACTCATGAGCCTCTCCATCCAAGTTTGGGGTTAAAAACTTGATTTCCTCTGCTTCTATCATCGGTTTAAGCTGGAAATAAGTGTTCAACTTATGTACCCATGCTTGGGCTGTGCACCTGTCATATCCGTCAAAAGATGAGATAGTCATCTTCCCCAATTTTTGTATAAGATCAAAATTCTATTGATTATGGCCTACCCTATGTTTGTTACTCATCTTGAGGTTATAGTAGTCATTTTAAGACATGGCTTCCTGGGACCCTTTTTCTAGAAACTGATACTCCCTAAATTAGGAGTTCATTTCGTCAGTCGACCTATGTTGTTCCTATGCTCCTATAGGATGCTCCTCAAGGAATGGTGGAAATAATGGTCTGGGTACCTTTTTGCTACCTTCATGGAAGATACTCCATGCTAGAACATAGGTATTAATCCCTTAAGGAGTCCTACCACCTCTATGGTTGGCCTCTGCATGGTTCCCATTGGTACCTCCCTGGTTTTGGTTTTCTTGGTTGCTAGAAATGAACTGTGTTAAGAATTGTGTTAATTGTTGTTTCCCATTAGTTATGCTTTCCAATAGCTGCATGGTCCTATCTTCAAGATGATCCTCCATAACTCCCTCTACTTCTACCTCTTCTCATGTCTCTCATCCTAGGGTGTGTTTTTTTCCCTCTTCCTCCATTTTTATTGGCATCAATGCCTCAAGAAATCACAGGCTAGAAGGATCACCAGCTCTGATACCACTGTAATGTCCCCAACTAGGCTAGGTGTGAATATTATGTTTACTATCCAATTTTTTTTATTTCTCCTTGTGTAAATGTGTCAGAAAATTGTATTAAAGTTTCTATTAACTTATTACAAATAATTTGCTCATATAGTAATATTTTCAAACATATTGCATGGATCCATTACACGAAAAATAGATCAGATAACCACGGTATCTTATTATGGTGTGAAAAAACAAAAATCTCAGCAATACAAAGATATCTAATGGTTGTAATAACAACTACAAAATACTCCTAATCACACAGGTCTAATGTCTTCAAGGCAGTTGCAAAATCTACCAACAGAAATAATACAAACAAAACTTGGAATGATTCCAATCTATGATGTCCACTACTTCAAGGATGTCCAATCCCTGCAACACTCTTCTTTAGTAATGTTCTCTCTACGAGTGGCCTTTCAATCCCTCCTGTCTCATGTACCCATTCCAAATGGCCTGTTGTAACGTCGATCGTAGAGGTCCTCATGGGATTACTACTGGAGTATAACGGGGCCTCGTGGGACACACTATATTCAACCCTTGGGGATTCCCTCAACCATGGTTTCTATGAAACCCTCCTGTCAGCTGCAAACTTTTGGATCGACCTCTTTCAGAAAATCTTCGCAAACTTTCTGCACAAACATCCAAATGAACATAAACCTCAAACTGAAGCTCCAATGGAAATACTAGGTGGACTCCCCTCTTGTCTAGATATGGTGGATATTTCACCACTGAAACCAAACTACAGTAGTGGAATGGTTTTGCTAAACCCCAACAAAGAAATGGCTCCAAGAGCACTCCAAAATGAGAGATCAAATCATAATGACAAAGAGAAGGGTTACCCCTCTATTTATCCTTCCTTTGGGTCTTCTATATCTTTCCCCTTTTTGACCAAATCAAACCCTCACTTCATTTTCTCTCCAATTTCATTTAATTATAATTATTTATTTTTATTTAATGTCAGATTAGGATTTGTCATTATTTTAACCTAGTGACACCAAATAAACCTACTTCACTCCCTTGTTCTTGTTGACTATAGCCTACATGAGTCGTATAGGCTATTAACTCATCCTTCTTCATGGTCAATTAGAAGGGGACATTACACTCTTTGAGAATATTTTCACTCCAATTGTCTTATATGGATGCGAATTTTGGTGATGCAATATCTCTATACAATCCTCGAGAAAGATAAAGTACATCTAAAATAATTTTATAACTTATAATATCAAAATTAAAGGAAATACACCCTATCATATCCCCCTCATAGAAGTGAGCCTTTCCCCCATTGAGAGAACGACTATGATTAGGTACTTAATGTGAAAAAGAAAGATAAACAACATGGATGACATGAGTCTCCCCAAAATTGCTTCAAACTCTATCCAAAACCACTAGAGGCTCAAGCAAGGTTGACATAAAGTTTCCAAGTCTTGGCTAAATCATTGGGGAATATAGGAAGAAGTTATTCTGTAGAATACCAATAATATTAAATATATTATTACATCTAAATTTAGGGAGAACTTGTGGTGCGATAAAGAATTAGAGGATAAAATAAAATAAAGACACTACAAGAAGGTGGTCAACCCTAATCTAGAATATCAAAAGTATCTCTCAGTTTTGACTAGCGTAAAGAAGAAAATCAACATTGCTAAAATAAGAATAAACTCTCTTGAGTTTCATGGTGAAATTGGGCAATGAACAATTCGCAAAAGATCGTGGGACGAAAGAACCTATCATCTTTGTAACACTAAAAGGGTTGAATATCAAAAACACTTTCTCTTAGAGCACCCCACATATACCCAAATTAGTTCACAATTTCAAAATATTTTTCACAAAACTGACCTTGTTAACCTTCTAAGTCATCAAAACTATGGTGATCTTGGAATGCTTCTCTTAATGATTTTCTAGCATAGAAATAAATTCTAAATAAATCTAAGTAAGCTCTTATCGTTCTTAAGGTCTAATTGACCAATTCTAGTCTCAATGGATGTTAATAATCATTATCATCATCATCACATTTTTATGATAATATTATTTTATAATGATAATGGTGGTGGCTATATTTTGTGATACCAACTTTGGCTTAATTGACCTTAAGAACATTACTAAGAATTTATTTGATTTGTTTTTTTTATGATTGAAACTATTGGAAGTTCTCTTTGGTTTTTATGGTTTAACAAATTATAAAGATGAGTATGTTACAAATATCATGAAATCAAATTTAATGTGGGCACAGAAAAGGTATTATAAATGAAAGTGATTTTTATCCTCCACTTTCTTAATGTCACAAAGATTACATATTCTTTCTTCCCATGGTGTTTTAGGTATTTCCAATTCCAAATTTTAGTAATAACCAACATAAATCTATTTTCGCTTTGCATATATTAAGCTATGATGGATATACACCACTGTGATATATATATTGGCACTCACACAAAGTTGATGGTCGAAAAAGTGGCAATGGGGTGCACAAGAATGTGCACACATAGGAACATGTGCACGGTATTAGAAACATGCACATAATCCTAATCCTATAGCCTTGGTGCTCCCTGAACCACCACACACACTTGCCAACTTATAATTTTAGGAACACATGCACATCCTTGAGTAGGAGTGTGCATGCACTTTAAAACACGTGCATTCCTAAGTAGAAGCACACATGCAATTCACAATGCATGTGCATTCCTAAGTAGGATCACGCACATGTTCTAAAGAACATCCACATTCATGCTTCAATATCCAGGGCCTTGAGACCCATACCTAGTGCTAAAAAATGATAATGGTACCTATATACCTAATTATGGGAAAAATATTCCCTTGAGAGGTCACTTGTGGTGGTTCAAGGTGTCATTCATGGCCTCAGAAACCTAGAGTCTTCCTTTAGGGAAAAACTCTTTGGTTTGATCCCCTGACCATATACAGGGTCTAGAGACTCATACTTAATGCTCAAAACATCTTAATTATGACTATCCCCATCTAGAGACCAATGATGACTATGCCCATTCATGACCCTTGAGTATTAGAAGCTTCCTAAAACCTCTAGAGGTTAGGTGTGGTAGTTTTAAGCATCATGTTTGGCCCTAGATGCCTAGAATATTTGTACTTAGGTTAAGGCTCGGGTTTCCCCCCTTGACCATATCAATGCATTGAGACCCATACCTAATTCTCAAATCCTTGTGAGGGAACCAAAATCCTTTCTTAGAGGCCAAGGATACCCTCGAGAGGTCATGTGTGGTGCTTCGAGGCATTATTCATGGATATACATGCCTCAAAGATTTCTTTAGGACCTAAGGCATGGCCTTCTTCCCTATATTGTTTCTAAGACCTTGGGACAATATCTACAACCCAAAACCACCTAGTGGCACCGACACCCCCAACCATAGGCTATGATACCCTTAGGAGGCCATGTGTGGTCATTCAAGGCATCCTTATTGGCCCTGGATGGATAGAAGATTCCTTTAGGGCCTAAGGTTCATGTTTCCTCCCCTAGCCATGCCTAGGGCCGCAAGACCCATACCTAGTGCTAAAACATTCTAATGGTACCTATATAGCTAGTTAGAGGTAAGCGATAACCTTAATATGTCATTTGTGGTGATTCAAGGTGTTGTTGTTGGCCTTAGAACCCTAGAAGATTCCTTTAGGGCCTAACTCTTGGGTTTGTTCCTCTAACCATATCCAAGGTCTAGAGTCTCATACTTAATGTTCAAAACCTCATAATATTGAATATCCCCATTTGGACACCAAGGATACCCTTGAAAGGTACTTTGTGGTGGTTCAACATGTTTTTGTTGGCCTCAAATACCTAAAAGCTTCTTTTAGGACCTAAGGCACAGGTTTTCTCTCTTAATCATGTCCAAGGACGAAATACCCATACCTAGTGCTCAAAATATCCCAATGATGCTCATATCCCCATTTGAAGGCTAAATATCCCCTTTAGAGGTCATCTATGGTAGTTTCAGGTGTCATTCATGTCCCTTGAGCCCTAGAAGCTTCCTAAAACCTTGAGAGGTTGGGTGTGGTGGTTTGAGGCATTATGTTTGGTCCTAGATGCCTAGAATATTTTTACTTTTACTAAGGTTTGGTTCCACCCCACCTCGATCATATCAATTCCTTAAGACCCATAGCTAATCCTCAAAACCTTGTGAGGGCGCTTACATCCTTTCTTAGAGGCCAAGAATACCCTCCATAGGTCATATATGGTGCTTCAAGGGATTATTCATGGCTTTGGATGCCTCAAACATTTCTTTAGGACCTAAGGCATGGACTTATTCCCTATACTATTTCTATGGCCATATGAAACATACTTAATACTCAAAACCACCTAGAACACTAGTACATATTGGAAAATTTTTGATGTTCTATTTGCGACGTTATGGACAAAATTGGCCATACTGTCGAAAAATAGAGGAAATTTTTATTTTTTTTCTCCATATTGCCTGATAATGTCGCAAGTGCGACATAATACAAACACATGTTGCTATTGCAATGAAGACGTCACTATTGCAACACCATTGCATTTTCATCTCTCTTGCGATGTTGGTAAAATAGTCGTCACAGTCACGACGTTATGGAAACTAGGTTTTCCCCCTCCCAATGATCATCTAGTATTTGACCAAGTCAGATTTGACTTGGTCAACTATCGTCGAAATTGCGACATAATAAAATCTATAGATATGTTTCATTTTATAGATGTTGCGACAAGTTTGCTATAATAATGACACTTCAAAAAGGGTTTAAGTGGGCCTTCTTGGCGAAAAAAAAACATGTATGTTTTTTCAGTATATGTCTGTGGGCAAGAATGTCATAAAAAATTAGAGCTGGGAAAAGAATTAAAGATGGTGAAAAGGGTGACGCTAAATGTTATTTCCCTTGAAAAACTTGTTGTACTAGACGTACCGAAAGAGTTTTAATAGCAACAACTAAAAAACGTTGTAGAAAATATGGGCACATGGATGGGGGATCAAATGAATATCGTCCCATGGTAATTAGCTATATATACATTCATTATCTATTTTAATATTTATTGTATTCTCAAACTTTTATATTGTTTTATACATGCACTATTTTTTCATGATTGTTTGTAATTATAAAGTTAGATTCCCCCCCTAACTTTATGCACAAAGCACCAAGTAGTAGCAGAAATGATGTTGTAGTACAAGATGAAGAACTTGA
>SNQJ01S0009219.1:39467-50909 GCA_010110895.2 Picea sitchensis | reverse complement strand
GTTGTAGTACAAGATGAAGAACTTGAAGCAGATAATGAAGATCAAGTTAATGATCCCATG
The DNA here is from genome assembly GCA_010110895.2 of Picea sitchensis. NCBI lineage: Eukaryota > Viridiplantae > Streptophyta > Pinopsida > Pinales > Pinaceae > Picea > Picea sitchensis. The sequence continues at coordinate 50,849 of SNQJ01S0009219.1, read as the reverse complement.
GAAGTAGATGACAATAATAACATAGTTCAAGATGATGGGACAAATAAAATGATCCAAGACTTATTCGGTCATCCAGATGAGGATCATAGGGACAATAGTGATGGTATTTATGATGAACCTCTGATTGAAAAGGCAAATAAACAATTTTATAAAGGGTCAAGAGAAAATGTTTTCTCCACTACATTGTTGTTGGTGAACTTGAAAGTTACGAATCATTTGTCGAACACTTGTATGACATAGATCCTAAGGTATATAATATGTTTCTTCACATCTACATAAAGGTTGACTTTTCCCCATTTGTTTTAGTGTTAATTAATGTGTAAAATAAAAATGCAATATTTACAATTACTATTCTTTACATTAACTATTTATTTTTTATGTTTTAGATTGTTAGGTGAATTTATGTTACCCTCGTCAAATATTTTACCTCACACATATCGAGATTTACATGCTATTATGAAAGACATTAGAATGGAGTATCAAAGTATAGATGCATGTCCTGATGATCATATTATATATTATGGACAACATGCGTTGAAAACATAATTCCTGGTATGTGGTATCAGTAGATATCGAACCGATCAAGTAAGAAAAATGGTCCTTAGAAAGGTTCTCTGTCATATTCTTATAATTCCACGTTTGCAACAACTGTTTAGGTTCTAAAGCATAGAACAATTTATGGATTACCATGCACGAAAGGGAATTGAATATGGTGTTCTTTGAATGCCTACAGATGGTTATGCATTTAAGGAAATTGCTGCAAAATGGCCAGAATTTATAGATGAACCTCGTAATGTTAGGCTTTCATTGGCAATTGACGGTGTTAATCCATTTGGAGAGCTTCGGTCTGCTTGCTCAATGTGGCCTATTTTTTTTTATCAACAATAACACTCCTCCTTGGATGTCAATAAAGAGGGAGCACATAATGTTGACAATGATTATTCCAGGTATTTATTTACATTAATTTTTCGAATTTAAATTTTTCATTTTTCTCTTTTTTTGCATAACATGTTTTATTTATTTATTTACGTATATATACATACCATGGTAGTAATTTTGTGTAATTTCAAACAATTAGGTAAGTACTAGTTTAAATATATGAATGTGTATATCGAGCCTCTTATCGACAAGCTACTAAATTTATGGGAGGGCATCACTATGTATGACATCTGTAAACCAATTGGGCAGAAGAGATTTCAATGTTGTGGAATACTTTTATGGACAATTCATGATGCCCCAAGACTAACACATTTTTTTGGTATGCAATGTTCCATATTGCACGCTTGAATAGTATATAATTAATTGAATATATCATGCATGTTGTTTAAATAATCATTTTGTATATATACTAATAATTCACATTAATCCATCTGTTCCAGGTCTTCAAACAAAGGGTAAATTTCCATGTCCAGTTTGTGGTCCTAAGATGAAATATCGTTGGTCAAAAAGTTTAGGAAAGGAGGTGTTTGATGAGTATAGACACTTCCTCTCCAAGAACCATAAGTATCGTACTACTGAAAAATATCTTTTCAATGGGAAACAAGAGATTGGACTAAAACCACAAAGAATGACACCTCACATATGGAAGTTGGCATATGATAGAATTAATCCTCGAGGGACGCATTTTGTTTATGTATAGTAAATGGAATCATGTTTTGAAATTTTATGTTAATTATTTATTTTATTTTACTGCATTTGATAAATAATGTTCTGATTTTTTTTATGCATCATCAATGTCATCGTCATGAAGGTAGTAATAATGGGCTTCCACGAGGAATGAAATGTTATCCCAGTCAATTCATGAGTTTCCTTACTATAAGGACCTAAAAATAGTTCATTTTTTTGATACAATGCATATCGGGAAGAATGTGACAGAAACATTAGGTGAATCATAGATGGCAGGAGGGATAAAGAAAAAATTGTCAAAAATTGTAATGAAATTCGGGAAGCCAATCATGCAATGCAAAGTGTGATTCGATCAAATAACGATGGAGAAAAAAATAACCTTCCATGGTTATTAACAGAGCAACAAAGCAATGGTGTAAAAGAGGTCATTCAACAGACATAAAGAATATCTTAATGAAGAAAGGTGAATTTGGTTGGGTAAAAAAACATTATTGGAATACCTTCATTAAGGTAATTAATCATTTTAGTATTCATATTTATATATTGGTCGTATACATTTTTTGAGATTTTTTAAATTTTTTTGTCTAGTTTTTAACAAGTAACGATTCATTTTTTATTGTTATAGTGAGTTCTACCCCTATCTCTCCCAAATGACTTTGAAAACAACCTCAAACAAGTTATATATGTTCTTGAAAAATACATGAGGTAAGTAGCTGCAATATATGTGAAAACAAATTCAAATTTTTGGTGTACTTGATGACATGTGTTTTACTTGTAATGTAATATGTATTTATATGTTTTGTTGAAACATGTTATTTTCGTGCGTCATGATCTATAGATGGTTTTCATTGAAAGAAATCCATGAAGATGATATAAAGTATTGGAAGAGAGAAATTCCTCGGCTAATGTGTGAAATGCAGAAGTATCTACCTCCATCATTTTTCAATTCACAAGAACACTACCTCATACACCGAGTTGAGGATATTGAAATGTGTGGACCTATACACACAAGGTCAATGTCGATGGTGGAGAGGCACTTGAAATCATTGAAGGCTTTGGTTAGACAAAGAGCACGTCCTGAGGGCTCTATGGTGGAGGGATATATGGTATATGAATCCATGGTGTATATTAGTTAGTATCTTCCTAAATTAGCAGCGCAAGCTATGCAGGCAGTGGATTGCATTTGGGATGTGAACTCCATCAAAAAATTTGAAAGGGAGCAATTGTTGGGGGAAAGGTACAATGAAGAAAGTGAGAGGAAATTAAATTGTGGATATTTTTAATAAATATAAATTTTTAATTTTTTTTGTGTATATGATCATACTCATTTAATATTTATTCTTTCATCATTTATTAATATTTACCATGGTTATAACTAATATTTAATATTGGTGAATTGTGATTTTTTGATTGATCAGTTGCTCAAGATTGGGATGCACTACATTTATACATTGAAAACAATCTTGACTGGATGAAGGTATGGATTGATAGATGTAAAGAACGTCATGGCGGTAGGTTATCATGGAAAGAACTGTCTGATTTGTTAGAGAAGCTCGCTGTAATGGAGATTTTGATGTTACGCAGAGGGAAATAGATTTAGTGTATTGTTTGAAAGATGGAAAGGCAAGAAAATTCACCCATTTTATTCAGTTATTTTATATTATATTAATGTGACCGTAGGTGTGTTTTTTTCATATTATACTTTCCAAGTTATATAAATTTGTTTATTATTATTTGACAATGCATATTTTAAATGTATGGCATATTGTAGTTGAAAGACCACAAGGCTATGTGGTGAAACGATCATAAATTTCGCATCAAAAAGTTGGATGAAACCAGAAAAACTTCTGATAGTGGGATAACTACAGTATTCCAGGTCACTAATGTTTCCTTGAGGAGTGAAAGACGTCCTCGAGAATCTGAAAATAGATACTATGGGTTTTTGAATGATATAATTGAGTGTGACTTTAATTCCTTTAAATTAGTTTTTTTCGATGTCAAATGGTATAGGTTACAAATGCATGAACATGATAAGGAAAGAACTGTTATTCAACATGCCAATGAATTTACGATGATTAAAACAGTAGTTTTTGAAAAAACAAATGATCTCTATGTTTTTCCAAGTCAATGTGAACACGTCTTTTACTCAAAGGTTCCAGGTAAGAGGGATTGATCATTTGTTGTTAGATATGATCCAAGAGGAAGGCCACTAAATTATACTGTAGACGAGGAAGATGATATTGAAGAAGAAGATGATGTAGAGATAGAACAAGAAGAATATGGGTCGACAGATGAAGAAGACGGAGAAGATGAACCAGGCGTAGGAGAGAATGTGCCAGTTCTTGATGATGATATCGATGAAGATATGCTCTAAAATGACATTGATGATGACGATGATGATATCACCAATCATTTCAACATTTTTTCTGAACCGTATGCTGATACATATATCGAGTTGGATGATCAAGAAGAAGATACAGAAGACGGATGATATAAATGTTGCATTGGTCGATGAGGTACGCAACTAGATATTTTAATTTGTATGAATTATTCTCTTTAAATAATTTTTAATTATGTGGGTTAATTACATTTTTGAGTTTATGTTTTTGTTTGTTTTCTATTTTATATATTGGGTATTGGGGAATTGAGAGCGATGTGAGGCATATGAATACCTTCGTGGTTGGGCTTGTTAGTAGAGATAAATTATTATTATATGAGCTTCCACCTTCACGTGGTTGGGCTTGTTTAGTAGAGAATAAATTATTATTGAAACCAAGAGAAGTTCATTCATTCATCTTTATACTCAAAGATCACTCACATATCCACTCTATATATTATCTCATCTCATCCTCGTTTCATTTTAATTTTCTGATCGGTCAAATTTTAAAGGAAATAACTATTAAAAGACATTGTACTAGGGCTAGAGTACATGATGGGAAAGAATGAACTATGAATGGGGCCAACATTGAAATTTTTTCAAAATGTTTCCGTATGCACCGAAATTTGACATGGATACTCTGTTCTCATTTGACATGCACCAAAATTTGACATGGATAGTCTGTTCCATGTCAAATTTCAAGATAGTTCCAACAACAATTCTGTAGAAGGGAAGTTCCATGTCAAATTTCAAGATAGTTCCGACAACGATTCTATAGAAGGGAGTGATGAATGATGACAATGATAGGTGAATCATGATGAACTTTGATGCAAATGTGGACGATATCAAAGATTATGTTGGGACATCATACATCCTTGAGTCTTAAAACCCTCCCATACCGTCAAGGTATGTGTCTAGTCTAACCATGTCAAATTTCGATGCATATAGGCACATATTGAAGAAATTTCAACGTTGGCCCCATTCACTTCTCATTATGCGGGGTCGGTGCATGACATTTGTGGTGGTTGAATTGGAAGTTCCATGACATTTCAAGAGAGTTCCAAAAAATATTCTACAGATGGAAACAACTAAATCTGACAATGAGATGCCCATTATGAACGTTGTTGCAAACATGGACGATCTCAAATATTATGTGGATGGGACATAATACATCCTTGAGTCTTGAAACCCTCCCATACCGTCAAGGTATGTGTCTAGTCTAACCATGTCGAATTTCTATGGATACATGTACAATTTGAAGAAATTTCAACGTTGGCCCCATTCACTGCTCACTATGTGGGGTCGGTGCAAGATGACATTTGTGATGGGTGTATTGGATGTGCCATGACATTTCAAGAGAGTTCCAAAAAATATTCTATAGATGGAAATGAAGAATGATGACAATGAGACATCCATTACATTGAATGTTGATGCAAACATGGATGATCTCAAATGTTATGCGGGGACATAAAACATCCTTAAGTATCGAAACCCTCCCATACCTTCAAGGAAACTATCTAGTCTAACCATGTCAAATTTCAATGCATATGGGCACATATTGAAAACATTTCAACGTTGGCCCCATTCACTGCTCACTGTGCGGGGTCGGTGGAAGAAATTTCTGACGGGTGTATTTGATGTTCCATATCAAATTTCAAGATAGTTTTGACAACGATTCTATAGAAGGGAATGAAAAATGATGACAATAAGAGGTGTAACATGATGAACGTTAATGAAAATTTGGACGATCTCAAATATTATGTTGGGACATCATACATCCTTGAGTCTTGAAACCCTCCCATACCGTCAAGGCATGTTTCTAGTCTAACCATGTCAAATTTCGATGCATAAAAGCACATATTGAAGAAATTTCAACGTTGGCCCCATTCACTGCTCACTATGCAGGGTTGGTACATGGAATTTGTGGTGATTGAATTAGAAGTTCCATGACATTTCAAGAGAGTTCCAACAAAGATTCTATAGATGGAAACAATGACATTTGACAATGAGACGCCCATTATGAATGTTTTTGTAAATATGGATGATCTCAAATATAATGTGGTCGGGACATCAAATATCCTTGAGTCTTGAAACCCTCCCATATCGTCAAGGCATGTGTCTAGTCTAACCATCTTGAATTTCGACGCATACATGCACAGTTTGAAGAAATTTCAACGTTGGCCCATTCACTTCTCATTATGTGGCGTCGATGTAAGATGACATTTGTGATGGGTGTATTGGATGTGCCATGACATTTCAAGGGAGTTCCGAAAAATATTCTATAGATGGAAATGAATAATGATGACAATGAGACATCCATTATATTGAAAGTTGATGAAAACATGGATGATCTCAAATATTATGCGGGGAGATCAAACATCCTTAAGTATCGAAACCCTCCCATACGTTCAAGGCCACTATCTAGTCTAACCATGTCAAATTTCGATGCATACAAGCAAAGATTGAAAAAATTTCAACATTGGCCCCATTCACTGCTCACTATGCGGGGTTGGTGGAAGAAATTTGTGATGCGTGTATTTGAAGTTCCATGTCAAATTTCAAGATAGTTCCGACAACAATTCTATAGAAGGGAATGACAAACATTCGCAATGAGATGTGCATAATGAATGTTGATGAAAATGTGGATGATCTCAAATATTATGTGGGGACATGATACATCCTTGACTCTTGAGACCCTCCCATACTGTCAAGGCATGTGTCTAGTGTAACCATGTCAAATTTTGATGCATACAGGAACATATTGAAGAAATTTCAACATTGGCCCCATTCACTTTTCACTATGTGGGGTCGGTGCATGAAATTTGTGGTGGGTGAATTGGAAGTTCCATGACATTTCAAGAGAGTTCCAACAAAGATTATGCAGATGGAAACAATGAAATTTGACAATGAGACGCCCATTATGAACGTTGTTGAAAACATGGATGATCTCAAATATTATGTGGCCGAGACATCATAAATATTTGAGTATTGAAACCCTCCCATACTGTCAAGGCATGTGTCTAGTCTAACCATGTCAAATTTCAACACAAACATGCACAGTTTGAAGAAATTTCAATGTTGATCCCATTCACTGCTCACTATGTGGGGTCGGTGCAAGATGACATTTGTGGTGAGTGAATTGAAGCTTCTGTGACATCAACTCGACTTGGTAATTCAATAATCAAACCCTCCTTAAGTATTATGTGGGGACATCAAACATCCTTAAGTATCGAAACCCTCCCATACCTTCAAGGAAACTATTTAGTCTAACCATGTCAAATTTCGATGCATACGGGAAAAGAACGAAGACATTTCAACGTTGGTCCCATTCAATGCTCAATGTGCGTGGTCGGTGGAAGAAATTTGTGATGGGTGTATTTGAAGTTCCATGCCAAATTTCAAGATAGTTCTGGCAACAATTCTATAGAAGGGAATGACAAACATTGGCAATGAGATGTGCATGATGAACATTGATGCAAATGTGGATGATCTCAAATATTATGTGGGGACATCATACATCCTTGAGTCTTGACACCCTCCCATACAATCAAGGCATGTGTCTAGTCTAACCATGCCAAATTTTGATGCATACAAGAACATATTGAAGAAATTTCAACGTTGGCCCCATTCACTTCTCACTATGCGAGGTCGGTGCATGACATTTGTGGTGGGTGAATTGGATGTTCCATGACATTTCAAGAGAGTTACAACAAATATTCTACAGATGGAAACAAAGACATTTGACAATGAGATGCCCATTATGAACGTTGTTGCAAACATGGACGATCTCAAAGATTATATGGTCGAGAAATCATACATCCTTGAGTCTTGAAACCTTCCCATACCATCAAGGCATGTGCATAGTCTAACCATGGTGCATTTTGATGCTTACATGCACAGTTTGAAGAAATTTCAACGTTGGCCCCATTCACTGCTCACTATGCAGGGTCGGTGCAAGATGACATTTGTGGTGGGTGAATTGAAGCTTCTGTGACATCAACTCGACTTGGTAATTCAATAATCAAACCCCCCTTAAGTATTATGAGGGGACATCAAACATCCTTAAGTATCGAAACCCTCCCATACGTTGAAGGAAACTATCTAGTCTAACCATGTCAAATTTCGATGCATACTGGCATAGATTAAAACCATTTCAACATTGGCCACATTCACTGCTCACTGTGCGGTGCCAGTGGAGGAAATTTGTGATGGGTGTATTTGAAGTTCCATGTCAAATTTCAAGATAGTTCTGACAACAATTCTATATAAGGGAATGGCAAACATTGGCAATGAGATGTGTATGATGAACGTTGATGAAAATGTGGATGATATCAAATATTATGTGGGGACAGCATACAACCTTGAGTCTTGAGACCCTTCAATACTGTCAAGGAACGTGTCTAATCTAACCATGTCAAATTTTGATGCATACAATAACATATTGAAGAAATTTCAACGTTGGCCCCATTCACTGCTCACTATGCAGGGTCGGTGCATGACATTTGTGGTGGTTGAATTGGAAGTTCCATGACATTTCAAGAGAGTTCCAACAAATATTATGAAAATGAGAGGTGCATCATGATGAACGTTGATGCAAATGTGGATGATATCAAATATTATGTTGGGACATCATACATCCTTGAATCTTAAAACCCTCCCATACCCTCAAGGCATGTGTCTAGTCTAACCACATGAAATTTCGATGCATACAAACACATATTGAAGAAATTTCAACATTGGCCCCATTCACTACTCACTATGCAGGGTCGGTGCATGACATTTGTGGTGGTTGAATTGGAAGTTCCATGACATTTCAAGAGAGTTCCAACAAATATTATGAAGATGGAAACAACGACATTTGACAATGAGATGCCCATTATGATTTTTTTTGCAAACATGGATGATATCAAATATTATGTGGCTGGGACATCAGACATCCTTGAGTCATGAAACCCTCCCATACCATCAAGGCATGTGTCTAGTCTAACCATGCCGAATTTCGACGCATACATGCACAGTTTGAAGAAATTCCAACATTGGCCCCATTCACTGCTCACTATGCGGGGTTGGTGCAAGATGACATTTGTGGTGGGTGAATTGAAGCTTATGCGACATCAACTTGACTTGTTAATTCAATAATAAAAACATCCTTAAGTATTATGTGGGGACATTAAACATCCTTAAGTATCGAAACCCTCCCACACCTTCAAGGGAACTATCTAGTCTAACCATGTAAAATTTTGATGCATACGAGAATAGATTGAAAAAATTTCAATGTTGGCCCCATTCACTGCTCACTATGCAGGTTTGGTGGAATAAATTTGTGATGGGTGTATTGGAAGTTCCATGTTTCGACAACGATTCTATAGAAGGGATTGATGAATGATGACAATGAGAGGCGCATGATGAACGTTGATGCAAATGTGGATGATCTCAAATATTGTGTGGGGACATCATACATCCTTGAGTCTTGAAACCATCCCATATCGTCAAGGCATGTGTCTAGTCTAACCATGTCAAATTTCGATGTATACAGACACATATTGAAGAAATTTCAACGTTGGCCCCATTCACTAGTGCTCACTATGTGGGGTCGGTGCATGACATTTGTGGTGGGTGAATTGAAGCTTCTGCAACATCAACTCGAATTGGTAATTCAATAATCAAACCCTAATTATAATGGTTTCCATATGACTATGGTTAAGGCATCAAGACTCATCACCTGTGAATATAGTCTCCTAGTGGTGTATGTATCCCAAATGGTGGATTATAAATATCCCCTCTTAAGGGCGTGTGTAGTTGTTTAAGACCTCCTTTTGTCTCATGAGCCCAAGAAGCTTCATTTAGGTCATATGCCCATTTTTTATACCTTTTACCATGGTCAAGACCCCAATATCCATCCTTACTATGAAAAACCTCCTATAGGTGCCCATATCCCACTCGAAGATCAAAGATCCCTTTTATAGGGTTTACATGGAACTTTAAAGCGTTGTTCATGGATCAGATCCTTAAAATATTTATACAATTCTTGATTCCATTTATTTTCTCCCCTTACCATGGTTAAGACCCCAAGATGTATCCTTTCTACAAAAAAATATCCTAATGGAACTCGTATCCCAAATGGAGGCTAATGTCCCTTTTAATGTGAATGGGTAGTGATTCAAGGACCCATTCATGGATCATGAGTCTTAAATGTTTTGTTTAGGCCTTAATACCATTTATTTTATTCCATGATCATGGTCATAGTCCTAAGACCCATCTCTTGTGTCTAAAACTTTCAAATGGTGCCTATATCAGATTTGGAGTACAAAGATTCCATATGAGGGTTTGTGTGGTGGTTCAAGGTGTCATTAATGGATAATGAACCTTGAAATATTAATTTATATTCTATATCCCTTGTTTTCGTTCATCGACTATGGTTGAGGCCTTGAGATCCATGCATGGTATGCAAAATATCTCAATCATTACCATATCAAACAAAGAGGTCAATGATTCATGTTTGTGTAGTGGCTTGAGACCTAGTTTAAGGAAAAGGGCCCTAGAAGCTTACTTTTGGGCCAATGGACCAAGACCCATATCTTGTTGAAAAACCTCTGAAATGATAACCATATCCCACTTAAGGAAAAATGTACTTTATGGAGGGTTTTGTGGTGGTTTGAGGAACATTTCATGTCCAATAAGATATATAAGATTCATTTAGGGTCCAAGGACTATATTTTCCTCCGCTAATGGCACCCATCTCTCATTTGTATGAAAAATATTACATTTAGAGGACCCATGTCATAGATCAAGGCCTTGATCATGGACCATTGGCTCAAGAATGTCCATTTAGGGTCTAATTCCCTATATTTATCCCCCAACCATGGTTAAATCCTCAATACAATTCCTTGATACATAAAACATTGTATCCCTAGTATGCAAAACCTCTTACAAGTTCCCATATCCCAATTAATAGAGATTAAAGACCCCTTTTGGAGGGCCTATTTCATGCTTTAGGGATACATTAATGAAGAAGATCCTTACAATATTTATATAATACTTGATGTGCTTTATTTTTTCCATTTACCATGGTCAAGACCCCAAGACTCATACTTGGTGTACAAAACCTCCTAATGGCGCCCGTATTAGCACAAACCAAATATCCCCTCTAAATGGCTTGTGTTGTGATTCAAGGGCTCATTCATGGATCATGAGCCTTAAAAGATTCATTTAGCTGATAATACCCTTTATTTTCTCCCATGACCATGGTTAAGGTCTTGAGACCCATCCCTTATGCCTAAAACTTTCTAAGGATGCTAATATATCATTCATAGGATAAAGATTCTATCTAGAGGGTTTATGTGATGGTTTGAGGTGTCATTAATGAATTATGATCCTAG
>SNQJ01S0009219.1:29327-39457 GCA_010110895.2 Picea sitchensis | reverse complement strand
TACAAAACAAAAAAATTAAAAACAAAAAACAATATATATTATATAATGTATATTAATTAAATTAAAAACAAAATAATAATAAAACATTATTAAAAAAAAAACAAAAAAAAAAACAAAACAAAACACTATCCCTGCGCCCATTTCCATTCATGATCGATCAGAGAGAATCCAAACTAGTGATCATAACTCTATCCCCACGCACAAGAGTGGAGAGGCATTGCAGAGATAGAGGGCATTGAGACACGGAGAGCCCGCGCACAAGAGTGGAGAGGAATTGCAGTGGAGAGGCATTGCAGAGATAGAGGGAATTAAGGGCATTGAGACATAGAGAGCCCGCGTGCAGGAGTGGATATGCATTGCAGTGGAGAGGCATTACAAAGACAGAGGGAATTGAGGGAATTGAGGGAATTGAGGGAATTGAGACATGAAGATCACCCAAGACTGGGGGCATTGCAGAGACTAAGGGAATTGCAGAGACTAAGGGAATCTAAGACTGAGTCCATCCGAGACTGAGGGTCGAGGGCCATTCCAGACCAGACCGAGACTGAGACCGAGACTCTAATGGTATGTGCTTTCAGATACTTACCAATTATCGATTCCCATGGGTAAAATAAATAAATAAAATGTATTGTTTTTTGTTATTGGATTTTTTTGTCATGTAGTTTTGTAAATAGGTTCCATAAGTCTTGTGTGAAGGTGTACCATTCACCATAGTGAAGGCTACCCATAGACCTCAAAATTTTCAATTTATTCAATGGACACATCATTATATGCATCATAAATAAGACCTCCATAATGTATCCAACAATATGTCTTCCTATCATGATAAAAAATATGAAAGGTGATGTCGATAAATCCATGCCCTAGGGTGCCATTATCTTCATCAAATGGAGAGATACATGACTTTACCATTCATCATCATTTGAGGGTTTGTCTTCAAGATTACCCCTGTCAAGATCATAACAAGGAAGGCCATCAAATTCAAAAGTTTGATAAGGTGAAAAACTTACCAAACCCTCAACCTCATAGGGAGGAGAAATAGATGCATGGGGGCTCTCATGTTTAAGGTCTTCATCAAGATCTTCCATGAGAGAACACGATGTTTCTTCAACATTTCTTTCTTCATGTGCTTGATCTTCAATTCAGGTGTGAGAAGAGTCTCCATCCTTGTGTTCTTTAAGTGGAGGTGCAACTAGATGTTCCATGGCTTTATCGTCAAAGGGAAATTGAGGATTTGCTTCAACCATATTTTCTTTGTTTATCACACGATACATTTTATTTATCCTTTCAATAATGAGAATCCATTTCTTAGGATAATTAGGGATCCATTTCTTGAAAAATCTCTCAAAAAAACCTGCAAAAGATGATATTTATCCTCTACCAAGATGTTCTACCCATTCCCTTGAAATCCTTTAAAAACTATCAAAAAAAATAAATTATCATGACATTTTCATGAATAATGCCAATAATTAAAATGAATGCCATGAAAGGTAAGATGTTTAGTATGAATGAATCATAATTTCCACCAAAATTTGGAATTGACCTATAATCTACACTTGGGTGTTCATGAGGGAACCTTTAGATATTTGATAAATCAATAGGAGCACACAAATCAGTGAACCATGGGGGGTATTCCATTTTTTTTTCACTTCTAGGTCTTCAATATATGGCTAAAAAATATGCAATGGATAATGATCATACCTCATACCAACACCAAGAGTGGAGTTTCCAATATGAGCTTCTTCAAAAAGCCTTCAATAATGATGGATGTTCTCACCTCTACACCCAACAAAGTCTTCAAAATATGTAAGGAACAAGGGATTTGTCCCTTCATGGAGTCACCATGTGAGAAATAAATGTTCAATACAACACTCACAAAAGTGTCATGAAGCATATTCTTCAAAATTTCTAGGAGAATGTACTTTATCCTTGGAAATAGTGCCAAAATGTTACCTTAAAAATTGTACTTAATGATAAAATCCAAAATCCACAAGGCACAACCGAAGAGGGAGCCTTCAATATGGTCACCACTGTCACCTAATCAACATATCCTCTTCACTTTATTCCATCTCTTCTCCGACTCAAGGGGAGTACCCCTAGTAGGATTACTAAATCTAAGCAACGAGGAACAAAGTGAAGTGAGAATATATTTAGAAGAACAATGTTTTTGATGTTTTAGGATATAAACGAGGTGTTGGAATTAAGTAGATATAAATTCCAAATCCAACAAGGGAAACATAGTCAAGATGAATCAAAGGGGCTTATGGGGCCAAGAAGAACACCCCTTTTCAAAATTGGTCTATTTCATCTAGATATTATGATAAAGAGACTAAAACCCAAGGGGAAGAATAATCTCTTATCTAATCAATATTAACAATGAATACCAAGGCCCTACAAGAATGGGTCCTTATGGGAGAAACCTTCACCAACAATATCAACTATAGCTTCACAAACGTAATCAATACCCTTGCTAGGATTCCTAAAAGGGGTAGACAAAGAAATGTATCAAATAGAGGAGAGGAGTTACCCCAAACTAACAAAGGAATAAGGAGAGGACTTACCCCAAAATGTCTTCCTTCCAAGTAGTAGTTTTTACCCTTCAATGGATTTATCTTGGTAGTTTGTAGAAGACTTGAGAATTCACAATCAATCTTTATGCACCAAATAGAAATCAAGATAGAAGAGCTTCAAGAATTGACACCAACGTCCATAAAGACATAACCGTTATACATCCATATTCTCCAAGAAAGATATGTCAATTAAGCTCCAAGGAGTGGAAGCTCCAAAAATACAATGATGACTACAAATGAGGAATGGATACTCCTTATATAGAGTCTAGCTCAACTCCCTTTACAATAGAATAATAATATCTCATGTGAAATCCTTAGATTTAGCCTAGGGAGGAGTGAAGAATTATTTCATCCAACTAACTAATATTTTTTGTAAAATAAATAGGTGGTCAAGCCACATGTACAATACTCCAATCAAAATAATCCCAAGAGAGTGGGATTCCTCCATCAAAGAGGAAATAATATGAGTCAAAGGTGCAACATGTAGCTTCCAAAATCCTCCAAGTGGATAGATCCACAGCCAACTCTTCAAAGTAGGCAATGAAAACCTCTTAGTTATCCTCCAAGTTGGACATGGAGCTCCCCAAAGTAAAAAATACCAACAAGTAATGAGTAGAATCCCTCAAGAGTGGGTGAATCCCATAAATTATGCTCCAATGGTCATTTGTGAGGTATCCAATGTGTTACCTCATTCTCAAATCATGTCAATCATATACTCCAGTCAACGTAATTCCAAGAAGGTCCATATGTGCTTAATATAATCCCCAGTGGCTACGTAATGCATCCTCCAAGGAGTTCATCCATCAAACTATGTGACACATGCCTCCAAATGCGCAAACAAGTTGACCACTCCAATATTTTTGACGCGGCATGGCATGAGAGGTCCATGTGCATGAATAATATCCCCAAATTGCCTATGCCATTCTGACCAATGCCTTGAGAGTTGTAAGATTGCATCGAGAGTTGTGAGCGAACATTAGGAGTTGTGAAGATACCTTGGGAGTTTTGAAAATTACAAATGTCATAATGAATCCCATGCAATGTCCACTTAGCTGCAATGTCCATTCACCATTAATCCGAACAATATGTAATCGTGGCCTTTGAATAAGGGCTTGTCCCATTTGTCCTTTTTGGATGGAGTGAGTCAAGGTAGTTAAAAAAATTGTCCTTTTTTGAATGGAGTGAGTCAAGGTAATCATGTGGTAATCATGTACCCTATGGCATTGAGGCTATTATATCCTTGAATGACAAATTTAGTTTCTGTTTCAAGATTGGGCATGGAAGAGGTACTGGAAATTGAGAAAAACTTCATTCTCTATTGTCAACCATTGAGGTTGTCATTGGAGAAGATTTCTTAATTTTCATGTGTATATGGAAGTATAAATGGTGTTTGAGTGGCTTAAGAGGTCTTACAAGATGAAAAACTAATCACAACTCAACAATATAATATACAAGACAAGACAAGACATAGAGACTATCACCAACATGATCAAGAGACTCTAAAAAACCCTTAACAGTAATGGACAACAACAACAACAACACTAATCACATTGTCAATAACTTGCACCCATGCCTTAGCCTTTACAATTTTGTATCCATCGATGGGTTATGAATAAATAACAATTCTCGTATTTGTTACTTAACAATGTACTTTACTCTCAATTTCTCGCTCCCTTTTGGCATGTATAGGCCACCTTTACCTTTCTACCGTTTCTTCTACTTGGGTTGAGGAATCACATCCTCCACCTTAGCCACCTCGGTTCCCTCTTCCCTAGTCGCGACCTCCATTGGTATTATCAATGTTATTAGGGTCCACTTAAGTGTTCAACATAGGCATTGTAGTCTAGTATTGGCATATTCATGTATTTGAAATAGTATTCATATTTCCGATGAGGGTAGTCTTTTCTGTGAGTTAAAGTTCCACCTTTCTTGTTCATTTTGTTTCAAAAATACCATGATTTGGGTTGTATTTAAATTGTCCAAAAATTCTTAGGGTAAATTTACATGAGAAAAGTTCCCAAGATAGAAGTGGAATCCTAATGTTTTGCATAGTTCCTATCGAGTTTGGGTCAATTTTTCACTGGAAAAAATAGATGATATGAGTGCCCCTTATCCCTAGTGTTACATATTTATTGAATGAATGTTTCTGTCATTAATGGTGTTATAGGACATATAAGAAGAAAGGTATTTGTAAAATCTATCTTAATTGAGTGAGGGAATTTAAGGTAGAATAGAGGAAAGTGAGACATCTAGTAGGTCTAACAAGTGGAGATCAATTAGAGGTGAGAAGATCAGAAGAAAATTCCATAGACGCATGGAATTTTTTCTTGCGAAAGGGGGATCATGTTCTTATGATCATGAGAGAATAGACGACATCGAGGTTCCCTTGAGGTACAAACATATAATGAAACAATGGGTACCCAAGGATCTTCCTGAAATAAACACTGATTTTTGTGTAAACGAAAGGATATACCGGATTGCTCCATCGTCATTACATGGTTTGGGTCTATTTTCCATGGATGGTATAAAGGTCTGTTACGATGGATTAACTAAATTTATGGAGTACGTCGGACCTTGTTATATCTACAAAGATTGGATACAAATAGTCCAATATACAAAAAATATGCGAAGATATGGCTTGGCTGCAAATTATATACAACTAAAAGACAATGATCAAAATAAAGTAGCAACTATCTATATTGACGGAAGGCCAAAAGAAACGGGGATATTGCAGGGTTTATAAATAGTGCACGACCCGTGACCACAAATAAGCAACCCAATTGCGTATTTGAGGGGCGTGAAGGAAACCGTGTATTCGTATGTGCAATAAAATCAATAGATGCAGGGGAAGAGTTATTGATTGATTAAAATTGAATCGAATAGATATAGATATTTCTATTATGGGGGCAGTACGTATACTAATTTACCCAACTTGTAAGCAATGACTCTCATATTTTATGATTTTCATTATGTTATTTATGGTGTTAATCCATTTGGAGAGATTCAACCTGTTTAGTACTGAGTGTGTCCTATTTTTGTTATCAACATTTGAATTTCTCATAAATTTGAATTTATTTCTCATGATAATGATCATGGTTCTAATTTTACTGTAATGTGGCAGGATGATCGTGGTAAATCAAAAGCAGCCTCAGAACAGGTAAATGAACAACAATTTTCGAAATGTATTTAATGTGCATTTTATTTTTGCGGCGATCAATTATTTTATTTGTTTACACACTGAATTATCATTTATTTTGTCAAATATGTAGTCGGCGAGACATGATGTTGATGATGATTTGATCGGCGAAATGGATTTGTATGAATACCCCAACCCTATGGTTTTAATTAGAAAAAATATCAATAAAGAAAACAAGGAACTAGCTCACTTGTTAGATATTCTATATCAAACTCCTGAGGTCAAAGAAAGGATCAAAGAAGTTATGGCAAGGCTTAATACATATAAGGTAATAACCATAATTTCAAGTGGTTTTATTTTTATGTCATAAGATAAATTATGAAACTTAATTTTTAACTTTTACATTATCTAAATGAAAAACTGTTTTCTTTCTTATATAGAGATTTTTGGATCCTGCTGACACCCACATGCATGGTATCGGTAGTAGTGGTGTTGCATAGACGCCATAGGGTCCCGACGTCGACCCTCATATAACTTCCAGGACACAACGATTCAGATCTCCACCTTCCACACCATTAGGTGGGAGCCACGACATGCACACCGAGGAAGCGACCACACAATTAGGTTATGGAGGTGGTGACGAAGATGAGGCCGATGATTTAAAAAACTATATGGTTTATTTTCCTAAAGAAAGACGTGTGACCAACACATGGACCCTTAAGGGAACCTTTATGGTCAACGAGGAAGGGCTTCCATTAAAGAAAGTTAAAGTCCCATGTAATTTTTAAAATTTTAATTGTTTCATGTTCTCTATGTAGACAAATATAAATCACATAAATTATTATTTTTAAATTAATAATCATATAATCATTTTGCGTGTAGGGAACAACGATTTTTATAGGTCCTTGAAGAATAAGGCTTTTCTGATTTTTGGGCCCACCATACGAGAGAGGTGGAATTCCCATAATTCCAACCTCAAAAAAGAATTGATGGATTATCTTTAAAGCCTTTTTGGTGTAGACACATTTAATAAGACCTTGGCCATCGCCGCAACTGGCCAATATTTAAAATGTACGTGAGAAACATATAGGAAGCACTTGAAACAAAACGATAGGTACATGCATCCTCTTATGATTCCAAAGAGGGAGTGGAAGGCCCTTATTGAGGATGAAAAAGAGAAGAAATTGACAGATGAAGGAAAAACAACCTCTGGTCCTAGAAGGTAAATTACAATTTCAATTGAATACCTTCAATTTTTTTTAGATGTAAATAAAATTGTGGTATATATTAACATACTTGAAAGTTTTGATGATAGGTTGACTGACATGTCAAAGGCCACAAAAGCAAGGCTTGCCAAATGTGGTCAGCACAAGCTAGGCCAAGGCGACTACTTGAAGTTGCAGTCACGAATTGTAAGTACCTAAATATCTTATTTGTATCACCTTAAAACTTTTAGTTAATTGCAGTGAATAACATTAAAAATACATACTCTTATGTAATGCAGGGTGACGAGTTTGGTAATGAAACCATAGAGGAAGACCTCCATCTTGGTTACAAGTACAACTAGAAAGTGGTAGTTGAACAACGAAAAATCTTGGGCCAAATACCAAGAACCACTTTGCAGGATAAGGTAAATAAAATTCAATCCACATTAACCTTTATTATTAATATAATACAGTCATGTTGGATATTATTAATATTTACAACTTTGTTTTAATTAGGGGAGAAACATTGTCAACAGATGCACTAGTATTGGAGAGCAGTGTGTTGATAGCAATTTGCAACCAGAAGATGGTTATAATCCCATTCAGTCCCAATTTTCCATTGGGGCGCAACCCCACAATGGTGCTATGACCAAGCTGGCACATGACGGTAATATGGTTTTATTTTAATCATATACTTAATAATTTTGTAGTTATACATTTTGTACTTCTATTTTTTTTTCACTTATACATTTATGATTGTCCTTATAAAGTTTGTTGTCCCAATGGTAGAGAATGTTGTACTTGAGACTCATACAGTTGAAGAGGATCATGTAGGGGAAACCATTCCAACAGTGTCGATCAGTGCACTAGGTAAGTAATGACATTGCATGTGTTTTTTTTAATATTACTGAACTAGTTCAATGATATTTAAAAACTGGCCATTTAAATTTTGTATTTGTTTTTTCTTTTTTAGGTGATGCCTAATCAAAATGACCTCCATTACACTATGAGTACCCCATGACTAGTCGTGCTCTGTGTGAGAGGATGCAATCACAATCAGATTTTGAAGCACACCCAGAGAACGAAGACATAGATATTGATGAAATGATTAGGAATTATAGAGATAAGAAGAAGAGGCCGGCTAAAAGTACTAAATGATGATGTACATGAATATTTTAATAATTATTTGATATAAAATCTATTTTGACCATATTCCGCTCACTCCAAATGGATCAAGGAAACATTTTATTTCATTGTAAATAGTTGTGAGTATTGGTATGTATACATGTTTGTTTTTGTTGTAAATATTTCAATAGATTTATATGTTGGGTATTGGGGAATTGAGAGTGATGTGAGGTGGGGGAGGGGCCATAAGAGATTCCTCCTTCATGTGGTTGTCCTGTTCATCAAAGAATAATTTATTGGAGACGTTTAATCTTGGAGCAAACCTCCCTTGATCCAAAAGAGCAACAACAAAGTCAATGTTGACTTCGTTGCTGCTACTTCAAATCAAGGGAGGTGGTTTGATAAAATATTAGATGTGTGGCTCCAATAAATTATTCTTGAAACAAAGAGGAAATCATTTAGGTATGTTCTAACACTCTCGTAAAAATGCATCTTAGAGTAAATAATGCACTACAAATATGACTTGTATTGATTTTTTAGATATTTATGAAGGTTGAATGATTTTGGCAGGTACTTTAAGATCTTTCTTCGTCGATTGAGGGAAGCTCAAAACTAACAAAGGGTCATACAGCTGAAGAGAAACATGCGGGGCCAACCATTCCAACTGTATCGTCGACCAATTCATCAGATCAAGTGTGATTTCTCCTTTCAACATAGTTTATATAGCCATCAATTCTAGTTATGTTTAATGTTTTATGATTTAATATAGCCATCAATTCTAGCTATGTTTAATGTTTTATGAATTTTTATGTTTGATTGCCAAATTGAAAAACCACCATTTAGGTATGTATAATCTGTTGATTATGTCCTCTAGATATTATCGATATGTCAGTGTAGGTTTATGGTTAACCAATGGATAAATCTAACATGAATGTATGGATAAATTCTAACATGAATGTATGGCTCTAAACATGCTTCCACAAATAGTAGTTTCTTTTTATCATTTTCATGCCTTATTAGCCTCTTAGAAGGGTTTTTAGCCTCTTAGAAGGGTTTTTAGAAGATCCCTCTATGACTTTCCCTTCCTTTATGTCTCTTGCTTGAGTTATACCTTTCATTTTTCATATTTAATTTCACAATGAAAACTAGGTATTGACTTATTGGTACCCTAACATGACTCCCCTTAGTGATTTATGGGATTCCTCAATGTTTTCCTACAATCCATGACCGAACTTTATCTTGGTTCCATCGCTTGACCATCCCTCTATCTCGATCCTTTAGTTCCTTGGATCTTAGAACTATTGCAATTATTCCCTAAACATTTCCTCAAACTTACACTTCAACCATTTAAACAAGCCAAGAACGAATCCTAAGCAAACAAACAATCCAAGAACATGTCTTTAATTCAATGTTGAGTTTGAGCATTCCACCATTTTCCATTGATTAACAATAGGCTTGGTGTTATTTTTTGTAGATGGGGAAGGTTTCCATATTTGATATAATGTAATTTATTAGCTAGACATTGCTCAATAATGTATTTACATGAGATAAGGTACTATTTGAAAAATCTATATGACACCTTAGGATGCAGTG
The DNA here is from genome assembly GCA_010110895.2 of Picea sitchensis. NCBI lineage: Eukaryota > Viridiplantae > Streptophyta > Pinopsida > Pinales > Pinaceae > Picea > Picea sitchensis. The sequence continues at coordinate 29,828 of SNQJ01S0009219.1, read as the reverse complement.
CATTCATTATTAAAAAAATCATAGAGTTTGTTTTTTATCGAGACATTGGGCATGTGAATGAATTGATAATTTACTAATTAAATCATTTTTGAATTAATTTTCCTCCTATTCCAAGGTCACAAAGGTCCTTACATGTGTGATAAATCACCTTTATTTTGATTTTGAGTTAGCGAAAGTCATGGCTAAAATTTAACTTAATGCTTATTAGGTACCCACATTCTTATAGAATTCACGTAGAATGTTATCAATCCCCAATATATATTTTTCATTATCCATTTCCATCAAATTATATGTATTTCCATCCAAATTTTGTCCTAATTACACATCCTCTCATGCTCAATTTATAGGTTAGATGGTATAACACTGAGGCACATAGGCATGGACATCTTATGGTCTTCACTCATACTTTCTTCTCTCTCCCCCCTTCTTCAGTCTCTCTCTCTCTCCTTACCCCCCTTTCTATATTACATATATCTACCTCCCTTCTTTGTCTCTCCCTCC
>SNQJ01S0009219.1:16005-29268 GCA_010110895.2 Picea sitchensis | reverse complement strand
CCCTTTACCTCTCTCTCTTTACCTTTCTCTACATACCTATATATCTTTACCTCCTCCCTCTCCCTCTCTCTCTCTCTCTCCCCCTCTAGCCCCCGAACCCCAAAAAAAACGGGGCTAGCCGACACAACAATGGAAATGGAGAGAATAAATATGAAAAAATGAGGTGCAATTTATTGGTTCCATTAAAAATTAAAATTATGACATTTGTTGGATCTCTCCTTCCCTCCCTCTCCCCTTATTACACATCTACATCACCTCATCAAAATAAAATATCATAATAATCATAAGTAATTCCTACCCTCCCAAACATTTTACCATGATTTGACTACATACACACCTCCAAAAGGTCATATGTCCCTTTCATTCAATCCATCATTGTCTAATCACTATTTATTTTTCACCCATTCACTCTCAATGATGGAGAGAGTGAATGGGAGATAAATAAATAGTCACAAGACAATGATGGATTCAATGAAATGGACATATGACCGTTTGGAGGTGTGGATGTAGTCAAATCATGGTACAAATTTTGGTGAAATCATGGTACAAAGTTATGGATCCAACTCCAAATCACATATTTTGAAGAGGTACCAATTTTTAAATTTAATTATAATTTGCTAGTCATTTTTCAACATGAAGTATTCATGTTTGAGAAAAACACTTTAGATCAATCCTTCCTCTGTTATCTTTCCATAGAAATAAAAATTAATATATTCCATCACCCTCATGGCTCGAGTTAATATAGGGTTAAGTATTGAGTATAAGTTATGCCTAGGCTTAGATGGAGCTAGGGGGGTCTATGTCATGGTCTACATCAAGCTCTAGGTCAACATCTAAATCTATATCTACCTCTATGTGGTGGTCTAGGTCATGGTCTACGTCAAGATATGGGTTTGGTGAAAATATATTTGGAGGAATGGAACCTACTGAAATGAACATTATTACCGTTTATAGGCCTAGATATTATGAGATTGCAGTGCACCCAAATTGAAAGGACCATTTGGAGGCAAAGAGATAGAGAGATTGCAATGAATCGTTTTGAGGCCTATACATCATGATATTTCAGTACACCCGAGTTGAAATGATTGTCTCAAACAATCATTTCAACTCAGGTGTACTGCAATCTCATGATGTCTGGGCCTCCAAATGGTTCATTGCAATCTCACTATCTCTTCACCTCCAAACGGTCCTCCTTTACGTAGCGATACAATTTTTCTCCTTTGGCGCAAGATGGAAGCTAAGTAGTATGGCTATCTATATCAATTAGAATAACATGGTTATAGAATCTCCTCTCTTTAGTGAAAGACTCAATATAACCATCATAAACTAGAGGACAACTTAGGTCCAAGGGAGTGAGTTTTTGGCTTATGACAGGGTTGCAAAAATTAGAGCTTCCACCGAAACAATCTTAAGCTAAAAATCACTTTCCTTAACATCCTTCTTGTATAAAAAGGTATCAATATGTATTTAATTAGCTAATGAGAAGTGTGAACTAGTCTTTAGAAAACTATCTTTGGGGGAAACCCAAATTTGATTAGATCCATCATTGGGAACTTTAGGCATCTTCTCACTTCCTTCTGGGAAGCAAATTTCATCCAAATGGTAGCTTCCTAAAGGATCATCCTTTCTCAGTGCTTGGATTGATCCTTGGATATGTTCCTTGGTGGTTGATATAAGTCTCTAGATATGTCTAGGTCCCCTGGATGCGTTTGAGGGAATCCTTGCTTAGTTCTTGGATTGATCCTTGGTTGTGTTCCTTGGTGGTTGATATAAGACCCTATATGTGTTCTAGGGACCCCGGAGGTGTTCCAGGGAACCCTTGCCTAATGCATGGGTTGATCCTTGGTGTTGTACCTTGGTGGATAAGACCCTATATGTGTTCTAGTGCCCCCAGATGTGTTCTGGGACGACCTGGTCTTTGACCAGGTATATCTTGTTGTAATACCAAGATGTGTTGATGTGTGATCCTCTTCCTCTCTCTCGGGATGGTCCATGAGACCTAGGAGTGACTATGAAGATGGACATGACCATATTGTTGATGGACCCCCTTATGCATTGATGATAAAGTTTATAGGTCATTATGAGACTCATGTGGACATGTTTTACCATTATGGACTTCCCCTTGACTTTGTCTTAAAAGGTACCCCCTTGTTGTTTTATGTGATTGAGGTTTTATTTATGTGATTGGGGTTTTATATGTGTTTAGGGTTTTTATAATTAATATTAATATTAATTAACATTTTAGTTAATATTTATATTAATTAAATGTCAATATTTAANTGTTGTTTTATGTGATTGAGGTTTTATTTATGTGATTGGGGTTTTATATGTGTTTAGGGTTTTTATAATTAATATTAATATTAATTAACATTTTAGTTAATATTTATATTAATTAAATGTCAATATTTAATTATAATTTTAAATTTCCCTAACCCCTCTCCCTAACTATAAATAAGACCCTACCCTCTAGCATTCTATTACACTCACACTCACTCACTCCTCACTCTCCTATTTGTTGCGACTATCTCAGTTGTTCTCTCTTGATGATGGTGCAACCTCCTTTTTGGACTATCTTTTTAGATCCGAGTTTTGTTTTGTTGGTGCATCCTCTCCATTTGATGTAATTGTTTTAGATCTGAGTTTTGTTTGTTGGTGCAACCTCTCTATTTGATGTAACAGTTTTAGATATGAGTTTTGTTGGTGCAACCTCTCCATTTGATGTAACAATTTCATATCTGAGTTTGTTGGTGCAACCTCCCCATTTGGTGTAACAATTTCAAATTTGAGTTTTCTTTGCTGCAGTTGTCTTGTGATGGTCTGTACCTTGGAAAAATTGTTCCTAATTCCTGATGATAGCGATCAAACCCTAGAGGTTTGATCCATTAACCTAAAACTATTTCTGAGCATATTATAAAGGTTTTCATCCACACATGTGAGTGGTATATCTTTCTTAGATCATGAGGTAAGATTGAGGTTTGTATTTTCACAAAGAAATTTTGTTTATACTCAAAATTTAATTTATATATGTTTATTTATTTTCTCATATATGTTGATCTTGTGAACAAAAAAATAAAAAGGCATTATTTGTTTCTATTTTTTTGTAATTATAACAATTTTCCTATGACTTTGACCAAGGGCACACTACTCTAGGAAGCCTCCTCGTACCTTCTTCTGACCATTCTTCTTTCTATTCTTAGCCTATACCAAACATCACTAAACAACACAATGCCTGGAATCATATTAAGCTCTCTATTACTAAGCTCTTGTTATGGAAACTACGTGATATGGCACTCAAAGAATAACTCATATCTACATCTTATCGAACTCACTATGAAGCTTTTGTATCATTAGAGTGGTATCATTATTAGGAAGATACAGTATGAAGATTAAGACTAACTGAATTATTACTTGTATTATACCAATCTTATTGAGGCAATGACATCAATGAATATGGGAAAGGTGATTTCCTTGTTTCTCTAATAATCTTCCATTACATGTTACCAGTCGTATTGCTTTCCCATATTCATTCCTATTCAATGGTAAACCTACTACTGGAACCAATATAATTTGGCAGTAGAGGTTATACAACCATTTCATGAATTATTTCCATTTATTTGTTACCTATATGAACCGATAGCATGGACCAGTAATACTTGTATAGCCTTATTTACTCCTATTGTGTGATGTATGTACCCGATGAGTGCAATGAATATGGAATAAAGGGGCATTCACATTTCCACATATAGGTGAATGGAAATAAGCTTACATCATATGTGTACAAATCGCCTTGTATCTCATATGTAGAAACACAAGTAAATCCCAACAATCACTTCTATTACCATAAGTTGATAGGTATGAATATGGTATGATCACAACAATATGAGTTCCATATTCTTGAATAGGGATAGATCATTTATTTGGTGGACGTAGCCCATATTGGGTGAACCATGTATATCTGTGTCTCTATTGTATTGTGTATCTCTTGTGTTTTATTTCTGCATCTATGTTATATTATTGCTATGTGATCCTCTTTTTTCTAACAAGAAACACCAAACCATAAAGGTAAGAAATAATCTCATTAAGAGATAAGGGAGAAGTGGTGGATAAAAATGACCTAGTAGTGCAGGTCACCATTACATGAGGGGTTGGTCACTAGGCAAATAACTCCCCAAAAATACCTCTGTGTGCACATGTGCAATGTTACTAAAGTCTAGTGAAGCTTAGTTACATGTATAAGTTCCCCACAAATGATGTTATAATGATCATCATTATGACACTAGTTACAAGATTACATCAATCCACTAGACAACATTAAAGCATATTCTAACATATCCCTCATCTAGAAATGAAAAAACCCAATGCATGCATCAATATGGATCTTTGAGTTTTGAAGCTAGCCATATGAATGCTTCTCCTGGTGCTATAAGGTTTGGAAGTTTCCCCGTTGATGTTTCTCTAGATCTAAATAAACCCATTTTAGGTCACATCACAATGGAAAAGGGAATCTAGTAGCAGATGCAGACTCACTCAACAATTGAGGAAGCAAGTACTAACATATCTCAATAAACTATATCCATGCTTGATTCATCCCTTTCAATCTTCCAAGAATAGACTAGCTCTTCTTGTGTAGAAAAAATCTTCATGTCTTCTAAAGGACTTGAGGAGTAATCCACTATAATTTCTTCATCCATCAATCCATCCACATAATTTCCTTATTCCATACAATATATGTAAGAAGTATACTTCTTTCACACACATACACACATGAAAAATCCACAACATTTTTATGTTGAAATAAAAATGGTAAAGTTACACTCATGAAGTGCACTATGACATGAAAGAAAAACTTAACAAGAATAGATCTTGATATTCTTCCAATATAATTGAATGACTTTGAAATCTAGTATCTCAAAATAAGTTGTCCCCAAACATATTACATCATAAACAAAAAATCCTAGATAGGTGTTACATTTTCAATGTTTCACCCTGAAAACCATAATAAAATTATCCATTGCAGCCTCTTGATATACAAAAAAAGAATTTAGCAAAATTGTTCAAAACAAATAAGGAAATTAAATCCATTATCCAAAATGGATAGAGCTCATTTAAATAAATATTTGGAGACAGGGGGTAGGGATTTTCCCCTTCCCTTTACTCTACCATGTTGATGGTAGTATGCTATATCTCCAAATATATTTTTGACAGGGCATCGACTAAGTTGTTTTTCTCCTTATAGATGTGATAATAAGATATATGAGAGAATATTCCCTCCAACAACTTTATTTGGTTATAAATTGGATGGAAACAAATATTTTGTATTCTATGGTTCCCCAACATCTAATCTATAACCAAATTTGAGTAAGAAACAACCTATAATTAATCAATATTTGTTTCTACTGTAATTATTATCAATGTTTCAAGTGATTTCATTTTATCCCAATTGTTAGTACCTCCACACAAAGTAGCCTCAAAAGAAATTTTTCTTGAATAAAAAAAACAAAGTGCACCTATAGCCTTGCATGTATTGGGGTTGCTTTAACATGCCCTATCAAAAAATCCCCATGCTTTTGTTTTGTTAATCTAAAGTGTGCTTATATTCCTCTAAGGTTTTGTCTGGCAAGGTACCCTGAGTCCTTCTTAAGAGAACTTGATTTTATAGAAAACTTGGAGGTGGATATTAACTTGTCCTATAACATAATGGCATTTCTAATTAACCATAGGTCCCAATAAACACCATAGAAAAATTTGGTTCTTTAATGCATGTGGAAATGAAATCATCCAAAATTGTTTAATCTACATGATTATGTGGCCAAACATGACTATGTGGCCAAGGACTCATGGAGAACGGAATCATTGGAATTATTCCATGAAGATTATTACAATGGAGAAAACTACTTGTTTAATTGACTCATAGTGTCGATTCATTTCAATTTGTAGCTTACATGCCTAGACATTTCATGCACACTTGCCCTAAATGGTCCAAGGGGTAAAAAATGCAAACCAACACTCAAAATGGTATGCCATCAATTGAAAAAATTGATTTTCATTGGGGCCATCATCCATGAGTAATCATTGAGTTTGAATGTGTGAGATCTTGTTATTTAACCCCTGGATCCAAATTTGGTGCTTTAACACGTGTGGAAATGACCTCATCCATTATTGTTTCTTATGCACATTTGCATGTCCAAGGACTCATGGAGAAGGGTGCTATTGGAAATAGTCACATGGAGATGAATCTAATGGAGCATAATTCTTATTGAACAACTCACAGTTCTTTAGTTGTTTTGAGTTGTAGCTTATTTACTTGGATAATTCAAGGACACTTTCCCTAAATGGTCCCGAGGGAAAAAATGCAACACATGACTAGGAACATCATGATACGAGTTGCAATAAGTGAGTTTCATTGGGTACATCATCCCAAGTAGTTATCGAGGTTGAATATAAAAGATCTCATGATTTGACCTCTAGATCCAAATCTAGTGCTTTGATACATGTGCAAACAAGCTCATCCAAAATATTCTATTATTCATGCTTGTATGGTTAAGGACTTATGGAGAAGGGTGTCAGTAACATTGTCCTATGAAGATGAATCCAATGAAGCAAACTTCTAATATAAATGACTCATGGTTCTTGAGTTGTTTCAAGTTGTAGGTTGCTTGTGTGGACAATTTAGGGGCACTTTCCCTAGATGGTCCCATGGAAAAAGAAACGAAAATAGCGACTTGGAACAACATACCATTAGTTGTATCTAGTGAGTTTTATTGCAACCATTTTCTGTGTGATGTCATTGAGGTTGGAGACAAGAGACCTTGTGATTGACAATTAACATTGTGTTTTAAAATATCTACATGACATCAGGATTGCAACGTATGGTAACATCGCTCCCATGGCACATACGTCAGATATATATAGCGGGTCGTCGTTTGAGCGACATTACCATACATCGGAATTGTGACGTATGGTAATGCCACTCCCATGGCACACACGTCAGAGATAAATAACTGACCGTCAATTGAGTGATGTTACCATATGTCCGTGTTACGACATTTGGTAACGTCGTTCCCATAGTGTCCATGTAGTGGAGACCAATGAATTAGGACGTCAGAATTCTGATGTCTTTGACATCGCTGTAGCGATGGCTATATGGGGTTTGGATAGTCAAATCTGAGATGACACGTATTCGCATGAAATGTCGCAATAAAGACGATAGCTATGACATCCGAAAAGCGACGTCATGTGAAATGATGTTTGAGGGGGTCCGTTGTTTTTCGTTATCCCAACATTATAAAGTGGCAATTTTGTCGAACGCACTGTTGGCATTTGACCCAAATGTAGTAGTAGAAGCACCAACATCCCCAATCATAGGCCAATGATACCTTCATGAGATCATGTGTGGTTGTTCAAGACATCCATATTAGCCTTGGATGGTTAAAAGATTATTTTAGGGCGTAAGGTTTACTTTCCTCCCTTGACCATATTTAGGGCCCCAATACCCATGCCTAGTGCTAAAAAATTCTAATGGTACCTATATACCTAGTTAGAGGAAAGTGATGCATTCGATAGGTCATTTGTGGTGGTTCAAGGTGTCATTCATGGCCCCACAAGACTAGAAGCTTCCTTTATGGACTAACTATTAGGTTTGTTCCCCTAACCATATTTAGTGTCCAAAGACTCATACTTAATGTTCAAAAACTCATAATCCTGACTATCCACATTTGTAGATGAAGGATACCCTGGAAAGGTCCTTTGTGGTAGTTCAACATGTCATTATTGGCCCTATATGCCTAAAATATTCCTTTAGGATGTAAGTCCTGGGTTTCCTCTCTCAATCATTCCCATGTACCCAAGACCCATACCCAGTACTCAAAATATCATAATGATGCCCATATCCCCACTTGAAGGCCAAATATCCCATCGAGAGGTCATATATGTTGATTCTAGGTGTCATTCATGGCCCTTGAACCCTAGAAGCTACCTAAAACTTGGAGAGGTTGGGTGTGGTGGTTTGACGCATCATGTTTGCCCCTAGATCCATATAATCTTTGTAATTCGGTTAAGGATTGGGTTCCCCCCCTTGACCATATCAAGGATTTAAGACCCATACCTGATGCTCAAAACTTTGTGAGGGAATTAACATCCTTTCTTAGAGGCCAAGGACAACCTCTATATGTTATGTGTGGTGCTTCAAGGAATTGTTCATGGATCTGGATGCTTCAAATATTTATCTAGGACCAAAGGCATGGCCTTCTTCCCTACATCATCTTTGAGGAATTGGGACACATATTTTCTATTCAAAACCACTTGGTGCAAAAAACATCCAAAATTATATGCCAAGGACACCCTCATTATTCCATGTGTGTTTTTTTGAGGCATCCTTCTTGTCCATGGATGTATAGAAGTTTCGTTTAGCTTCTAAGGTTCATGTTTCCTCCCCTGAGTCTCGACCATGTTTGAGTCCCCAAGACCCATGTTTGAGGTGAAACTAGTGGCCCCATATGCCTGAAATGTTTCTTTATGGCCTAATGATAAGGTTTTCTCCCCCAACCATGTTAAAGGCACCATGACCCAAATCTAGTGATAAAAACCTTATAGAGTCTGTAGCCTCTTTTAAAGGCCAATATCCCATACAAAAGGTCCTATGAGGTGGTTCATATCCTCATTCAGGTCCCTTCAACCTTAGAATATACCTTTAGGGCTTGAGGCTTGAGTTTCCTCCACCAACCATAGTCAAGGAAACAATACTCATACCTATACCTCAAAACCTTCTAATGGTGCCCATATCCAAATTAAGAGGGAGATGATACTCTCAAGAAATTATGTGTGGTGGTTGAAGGAATTTTCCTTGGAGTTGATTTCCAACAATCCTACTTTAAGTCCTAAGGCTCGATTTTCCTCCCTTGACCATGTCTAATTCCCCACAACCTATACTTGGTGCTCAAAACCTTCTAATGATGTCCATATTGCAACTCAAAGAGAAAATATTCCACAAAGAGATCATCTACAGTAATTTGAGGACTCATTAATGGCTCTTAATCCCCAAAAGCTACTTTTTAGGCCTAATGAGAAAGTTTCATCACCCGACCTTGGTCCAAATCATTAGACGGATACCTACTTCTCCAAAAACCCTAATGTTGCCAATATTCCCAATAAGAGGTAAATGATACACTTGGGAGGTCATGTGTGTGGGTTGGTGTTGTTCTTGGCCCTAGATGCATGAAATCTTCCTTTAAGACCTAAAGCATATGTTTCTTCTTACCACCATTTTGAGGAACCCTTGATCCATAACTTGTGCTTGAAAATTGTAATGGTACACATAACTCCACTTGGAGGCCAAATATCTCCTTTGGAGGTCATGTTTTTTTCTTGGGCATTAATTCCTATAATATTCATTTATGGCCTAATACCCGAGTTCCCCCCCTAGCCATATTCGAGACCCATACCTAGTTCTAAAAACTTCATAATATGGTCAATATCCCCACTGAAAGGGTAAGGATATGCTTAAGAGGTCATGTGTAGTGAATCAAGGTGTCATTCTTGAACCTTGATGCTTATAATCGTCCTTTATGGTATAAGTACTAGGTTTCCTCCTTGAAATATGTCTAGGGCCCAAAAAATCATGTAGCTATTATAAAAAATCCCCTAATGGCACCCATATCCCTAGTCAAAGGAAGGGATAACCTTGAGAGGCCTTGTGTGGTGGTTTAAGGTATTTTCCATAGCAATGTATTCCAAAAATATTACATTAGGGTCCAATCACTATGTTTCCTCCAATGTTCATTGCAAGGGGCTCAAAACCCATAACTAGTGATCAAAATATTCTAAAAATGCATGTATCCCTACTTGGAAGACAAGGATTCCCTTGGGATGTCATATGTGGTAGTTTGAGTCATTGTTCTTTGCCTATATGTTTAGAAGCTTCCTTTATGGCCTAAGTCTTGGGAATCCTCCACAAACCATGTCCACAACCCTGAAACTAATACCTAGTGTTGAAATTTTCCTAATCTCATTAATATCCCCATTTATAGGCCAAGAATATCATTGGGAGGTCAAGTGTGGTGGTTCGAGTTGTTGGTTTGGGACCTTGATACTTATAAGCAACCTCTATAGCCTAAGGCACAAGTTTCCTTCCATTACCATTTCAAGGACCTTGGTACCCATACTTGATGCTCAAATCCTCCTAACGTCATTAATATCCCCACTTGGAGGTGAAGGATATACATTGGGAAAAATAATTTAGTTACAAATCACACGTGCACTATTAAGAATGCATGCACATTATTGGGAAAGCGTGTGTGTGCATTATTAAGAACATGTGCACACTATTAGGAATGTGTGTAGATTATTAGGAATGCATGCACATTATTAGGAATGTACATTGATGCAGGAGCATCGACCATAGGTTACAGGTGAACCCAAAAATTAGGGTGAGGATGGTAATGGTGACACAAGGGTAGTAACATGTACAAGAATGAAGACTTGAAATAAAAGAATTGTTGATGAACCATGTATGTGAAAGAGTTTCCTAGAGAACTGATAGATACAATGGTTCGCAGCCCATGTATTCTGGTGGATGGTTACTCTTTTATATGGACTTCATTTTTTTTATGTTTTGCATGTACAACAAGAAGACCGAGAATGAATACCACAAACCATGGAAAACTGAAGATGAAGACAAAGTGAAAAGAAGGTACATAACATAGAAGAAAGAAGTGACCAGTTTAATGAAGATTTATCATGAAAGAGTGAACATTCCTATTTGTAATGTTTAATGAAATAATATGATTGAGATTGTAATAATGTAGACTTATTCTAGAAAGTCTAAGTAGCAATGAGAGAAGGAGAGAAATGAGTAAATGTAGGGATGGTGATTGTATTTAGTTTAAATAAATAAGCTAAATATAATGCATTTGTTAGGATCACTCAATCTTATATAAAGTGATCATTTGTATGGTGGAAAATATACGGGAATGATTGATTAATCAATTTTCCCCTAGGGTTTGGGAGCACAATTTTCTTGTGTCCCTTGCTTTGCATAATTTCTATCTATATGTGAACCTTTAATTCTACTATGTCTCTGATTTCATCATTTTTTATATGATGAGCGGAAGGTTCCATCGTTGTCTCATGTGAAAATATTTTGATTAAATTGTTGAGAGCTTATTGCAATTCTTTTGCTACTGAAATATAAAGTGTGTGCTGAATATTCTTTTGAGAAGTGTGTAGATTTGCAATATGTTGTTAGAGTTTGGCACTCGTGGAAGGTTTCAAGAAGTGTAATGGGAGATCCAAACTAGAGAGCGAGTTGATCATGTTGCTCTGATTGTGAATCGTTGTAAGTATTGATGTTGTTGCAGATCTATGTGGATTGTAGCCTGTGCCCATTAGAGGTTGAAAATAAGTGAAATCGTATCGTGTAATTGTCGATGGGATTGTTTGATGGATTCTATTTCATTGTTGAATGGTTTTTTTTTGAATGGTAGTATGCCGCATTGAAGTGCATGCTTAGAAATTCAGCTATGCTCAACTTCAAATATGTTTGGAGAATATATGTTTTGGTGGAATTAATTGATGTACTACTTTAAAACATGTTGGGTTCTTTGATACAAAATGCTTTGTTGCACAGGATATGCTTTGTTACAAAATGATATTCTATATATTTTTTGTGCAGGCCGCATTCCTCGCTTGATGGTGCATAGTCGACTGGACAAGCTTGGAGTAAGCGTGTATTGCTTGCTTTCTTGGAAAATTGTATTAACCAATCTACAAAGGAGTGTGGGAATATTGTGATCTTTTGAAAAGACTACTCATGTTTTACATGATTGCAATCAAGGTCTTTCGCATTAGGTAAGTGAGTTAGAGACATTGATTTTCGCTTCTTTGAAGAAATATGATGAGGAAGTTGCTAAATTAAGTATGAAGATTGATGTGATGGGAATAATTTGAGTGTGTATTTAGTAATTTTATGAATGAATTTGGAGAGAAAGATGAGCATTTGGACACTAAACAAGATGAGCACAGATCCAGTCTTGTCGTCCAGTGGTTATGGCCAACTCAATGCTTAGATTGAACAACTAATGTAGGGCTAGGAAACCTTATTCCATTTAGAGGAAGAAGGACTACCCGTAAGAAATTAAAGAAGTTGTATCAAGTATCATCTTTGTTACAACACGATGTTGTAATTGCAAGTGCGGAAAACACAATCACACAGATTATAAACACAGAGATTTTACGTGGTTCACTCAAATGTTGGGCTACGTCCACCAAGAAGAGGTATCAGTTGTCTTATTATTCAGCTAATGGAGATTACATTAGCTCACTCACTCTCATGCTCAGCCTCTATGGGAATACATCAAATTATAGCAATGTACATTAGAAATTGATTATTGAATGCGCTCATAAGTAAACTCTAACTTGATCTTATTGGTTACAACCAATGTTGGATTATAGGATCTGAAATCCTAATCCTGGGAATTTGTTGTCACCATTTAACAATATCCACCTTGACAACAATTAACCTGATACCTTGCTCCTTCTTCTATTCGTCACCTTTTCTGCAAGCCAAGAGAATCCAAGCACCATCGTAGCTTCTCTAACAGTACTGGTTTTGTGAACATGTCTGCGCAGTTCTCTTTTGTACACACTTTCTCAAGAGAGACTCCACGTTCATCAATGACCTGCCTTACAAAATGGTACTTGATTGGTATATGTTTTGTTTTACTGTGGTAGGTTGGATTCTTAGCCAAGTGAATAGCACTTTGATTATCACAAAGTAACTTTACTTTGTCCTGCATGCTTCCAAACTCGCCAAACAAACCTTTCAACCAAACTGCCTCTTTGCAAACATATGAAGCAACTACGTATTCTACTTATGTAGTGGATAAAGCAACAATGTTTTGTAGCTTTGACATCCAACTAATAGCTCCACCTGCAACATTAAAGACATACCTTGAAGTCGACCTTCTCTTGTCCAAATCACCTGCAAAATCAGAATCAACATATCCACAGACTATCTCATGACCACTGTTATAGGTGATATAGTAATCACTTGTGCCCCTTAGATACCGAAGCACCCATTTCACTGTTGCCCAATGCTCTTTACCTGAATTTTCTATATACCTGTTGACAACACCAACTGCATGTGAAATGTCTGGACTTCTACTAACCATCACATACATTAGACTTCCTACTGCATTAGCATATGGTATTCAAGACATATATTCCTTTTCTTCTTTTGTACTAGGACATAAACTTGAAGAAAGCTTA
>SNQJ01S0009218.1:471371-501762 GCA_010110895.2 Picea sitchensis | reverse complement strand
GACTAGGAGGTATAATTACAAATAATGGTCTAAAGCCGACATAATTAAAATAACATTACTAATCTAAATTACAACTAATAGCCTAAAGCCGACATAAATAAAATAGCATTACTAATCTAATATGCCCCAATTAAGGGGTAATGAGCCAATATTAGGGCTTAACAGTAATCTTCTTCCTTGCTATACCGCACTTCTTACATAATTCTTCAAATTCATTCCCGCAGAACTCTCTGCCATTATCTGTCCTCAACACCTTAATTCTTTCCTCTATTTGATTCTCAACAAGAACCTTAAACTCTTTAAACTTGTCAAAGACTTTAGATTTCTTCCTGAGGAAATATATCCGAGTATTCCTCGAGAAGTCATCTATAAATGAGACATAGTACACATATTTTCCCAATGATGGGGCCGACACATGTCTAAAAAAATCATTGTGAACTAGTTGTAAAATTTCTTCTGCCCTCATTGCACCAGAGGGGAATCTTACCCGATTTTGCTTCCCATATAGACAATGTTCACAGAAATCAAAATCCAGAGAGTAGTTGGACATACCTTCAACCATACCTTTACCGTGTAGTAGTCGAAGACCCTTCTCTCCGATATGCCCCAGTCTTTGATACCACATCATAACATTTTCTCCAGAGACTGTAGGAGTTCTTTCTTCTTCAAATCCAATATTAGGAACAATGGAACTATTACACCCATCACTAATAGTGCTTCCTTGCAGCTTATACATAGTTCCAAACTGAACTCCCTTCAACAACACCATTGCTCCTCAAACCATCATGCAGGTTTCCTTTTCAAATATTGTTTTTACCCCTATATCATCCATTTTTCTTACATAAATCAAATTTATGGCCAAACCTAGGATGTGCAGAACACTAAGCAGTGTTATAATCCTTCCATCTATGAGCCTCAACTTGACTTTTCCTCATCCTATGATTCTAGTTGTCCAATCATCACCTAAGAAAACATTACCTCCATCATACCTTTCATATTCACATAACCACTCCCTATGGGGAGTCATATGAAAAGATGCACCATTCAACCAACCATGCCTCATGATCTACATGTTTTCTTGAAGAAGCCAAGTACACATCTCCTCCTTCTTCCTTGGATGTCTTTTCTTCTGTAGAAGGAGATTCTTTAGATCCCTTATTTTTCTCAACTTTGGATCTACACTACTTCTTGTAGTGCCCTTCTTTTCCACATCTACAACATACCTTTACAAAATTTTCAGGAGATTTAGATCTACCCTTAGACTTAGATCTCCCACTTGAGAACTTAGATCTTTTTTTTTCCTAGGAATGTCCTCTTGCAAATAATGTGTTTGTGCTCTGTCCTTCCATATTCTTCTGTCTCATCTCCTCCGACAACAATGATGAGACCACTTCATCAAAATTCAAGGCATTTGTATTACTACCTGTGGCCACAACCAGACTATGCCAGGAGTCTGGTAAAGAACACAATAAATTGATGCATTTATCTTCATATGAAATTTTAATCTCAATAGATACTAACTGACTTACCACAGTATTGAAAGCGTTCAAATGCTCTGCCACTGAGTCTCCATCTCTCATCCTCAGGTTATACAACTTCTTTCTCAGGAATAGTTTATTTACTAGGGACTTAGACTGATACAACTTCCCCAAGTTATCCCATAAATTCTTGGTTGTAGCTTCCTCTAACACATTCAGTAATATTGAATTTGAGATACATAGTCAGGTTGTGCTCTTTGCCTTCCGATCCAAATTTTTCCAGTCATCTATTGAAGTTCTTGTAGGTGCAGTACCTGGATCTACCATGATCCATTGATCTCTCTCCACCAATAGATTTCCATCTCGAGTTTCCACAGCTCAAAACTTCGCCCATTAAACTTCTTGATCTCCATCTTCGAATTGCTTGCCATTTCTTTTCACCTGAAAAACCAATACCACAAATCTCCCACTGTAACAAGGCTTATCATGGTCCCGAGCCAAACCCTTGACCACAAAGGCATCCCCCTGAAGCCAACAAAGCTCTAATACCAAATGTGTTTTTTGAACTTTTACAATATTTATTGCAAACAAATTTTCAGTAAAAGAACAGAAAATATACAATGGCAAATACAAACATTACACGGATATTTTTCCACTGGAAACCCAAACTGGGAAAACTAGCTTATTCTATATTCATTCATTGTGTTACATTGTTTACAATACAATATACATATAGGATCCAACGTCATCCAAAACCCTAACCCAATGACCTGGATTAGTCAACAACCCTAATTCCTTAAACCGGAAATAGAAAACCATAGGCAAAAACCATGTGTCGAAAAACCACCTAAATATGTGACACATTTCCCGAGGCAGAAAATAAAATCGGGGGCACAACCCCCGAACGCCTGTGTGTCCGACACAATGCACAGAAACTACTACTTGTGCAAAGAATATAACACATACCCAACAAAGATAAGAAGGCCATGCAATCCTTATTTATCCAGATCAACTTCAAAAGGAGGTTCATTCCAAACATTGTCGAAATCGTGAAGCCACTCAATCACTTGTTAAAAAAGGATGTTCTTTTCAAATGGGACAATGAAGGAAAGACGACTTTCCAATGTATCAAAGAAGCAATAAATATCGCACCAGTCTTAGCCAACCCATATTTTGCTAAAGACTTCATCATATTCTCTTTCTCTTCAAAGGATGCCATCGCAGAAGTTATTTTTCAAAAGATTGATTAAGGATATGAACAAAAGATCGCTTTCATTCGAAAAACCCTCAGGGAATTAGGGATAAATTACACCATTACAAAGAAAAAATCATATTCTCTTGTCAAGTCCCTCAATCATTCTATAACTTATGTGGGATACAACAAGATTAAATCTTTTGTCCCTTACCTGACCGTAAAGGATGTTTTATCACAACAGGATTGTCTTGGATCAAGGAGAAATTTTGTTTCACAGATACAAGAATATGACTTGGAGATCAAACCATCCAAGATAATTGAATGCCAAGGGTTGGCTAAGATGTTGATAGAAAGAAATCAGGAAGCCATCAATATGGGATAAAGGGAACAAATTAACTTTATGGTAAACAAAATTGAGAATGACAAGTGGTATTCATATATCATTTATTACTTGAACAATCTTACTTGCCTTGATCATTTGGTCGATCATAAGAGGAGAACCCTAAGGATCAAGGGAATGCATTATTACTTTAAAAAAGATGGTATCATATGGAGGAAACTTGATGGGGTAATCCTCAAGTGTGTAAATAACGAAAAAGAAAAAAAGTTAGTCACCGATTTTCACTTAGGGTATTGTGGATGCCACTTTACGACTCACGCCATTATCCATAAGATCCTAAGTGTAGTATATTATTGTCCCACTATTTTTCACTGACACACACAGATACGTTAGATCATGTCATTCGTGTTAGTTCTTTATCAGGAAACAACGCTTCCCTGTCCTCCCTCTTAAACCAGTCATCGTAGAAGCACCTTTTCAACAATGGGGATTGGATTTCATTGGTGAGTTCAAGGAAAAATATAGTAATGGTTACCGGTGGGTTTTAAATACCACCGATTACTTCACCAGATGGGTGGAAGCCATCCCAACAAAGAAAGTAACATAAGAGTTCGTGATGAAATTCCTTGAGGAAACAATTATCACTAGATTTGGTGTTCCTACAAAGATAACCACGAATAATGCCAAGGTTTTTAGCTCAATGGAACTTAATGAGTTCTATTTCAAATATGGAATTGTCTTTTCACACTCCTCATATAATTATTGTCAAGGAAATGGACTAGCAGAGTCCAACAATAAGAATATTAGGAATATTTTAAAGATGGTAGTTGGAGAGAACAAGAAAAGTTGGGATAGCAAGATCAAGTATGCCTTATGGGTAGACCACACAACTACTAATACCTCTACCGGGAAAAACCCTTTCAAATTGGTTTATAGGATAAAATCACACCTACCTATAAACCTCCAAATTCTAGCCTTGCAAGTAGCTCAACACTTCGCCACAGATAAAGAAGCATTGTAGGGGTGAATTGATTAACTCATAGAGTTGGATGAAACTCAAATAATGGCATTTGATCAAATGGAAAAGAACCAAGAGAAAATAAAAGGGACATTTGACCATAAAGAAATAAAAAGAGATTTAAAGAAAGGAGACCAGGTCCTAATGTGGGATAAAAGAAGATAAAAATTTGGAATGCATCAAAAGTTTAATAGTCTGTGGTTGAGACCCTACACGATAGAAGAGATATCTGGGTTAGATTCCTTTTATTTTTCCAAAATAGAAGAGAGGAGGATGTCATTGTCTATAAATGGATCCCTCCTCAAATATTATTTCCAAGGTGGTACTTGACTTCTTCAAGGCCCAAGCCCCAGGTAAGTAGGTAGGTCATCTTGATTCCTTGCATTTGCATTTTTGTTGCTCATGGTAGTTTCACTACATTTTTTGTTTCATTTTTCTCTACTTGCATATTTCTTTCATCATATTACATATTTAGTTTAGAATTTAAAAAAAAATGTAATTTTTTTTTTCTAGATTAGTTTCTATTTTTTAGATTTCATTTTGATATACATATATGAAGGGTGATAGAATCACCCTAGATTTTGCGTTTGTATGGTTTAGTGTAAACACAGGTTCGACTAGGAGATGTTGTGGTTCTCATGCACTCTACGACGAGTACATGTCCCAGAGTAGGATCTAGATGTTATCCCCATTTCCTAGGGATAACTAAGGATATGGTGTTTTGAGGCCCTCACATTGTAGACATGGAGTACCGAGAGACAGATGGTTGAAAACATCCACTTGCATAGACAGAGGCCCACCTCAACACCACATATCTCATATTCATCACGATGGTATCTACCACACCAACTTTCTTCTGGAAGACATTGGGTCTTGCTCCATGAGGTACAAGTCAGGTATTGTGTTGAGTGTCATTTCAATATTTGAGGCATTTGATTTTTTTGCATTTAAAATCTACTTTTGATTATGTAATGTCTTCTTGGAAGTTATTCTCTTTTCCTTGTTTCACCTTGGTGGTTGACATTGTGCTCTAGTAAGTGGTCACCCTTAGGGATGGGTTTTCTACTGGGAGGTCCCCTTGACAAGTCATTGTGCCATTCCCGATCATATGTACCACTTTCCACACTCCATCCCCTTGCCTCCTTATCTTTTGGGATTTTTGGGTGTACTGACCCAAGAAGGGATTGTCCCTCATTTCATGGGAAGAAGGGGATGAAGGCACAGAGGTTTGTAGCTGGAAAAAGATAAAATACAATAATGAACCTTATATATGCTCACCCAAGGATCCCGAGGACAATGAAATTTCTCTCATAAGAAACTGATTGGACCAGTAAAAAAAATAACAATGCAAAAATTACAACCAAGGTAGAGCGTGTGTGGGTAATGTTTTTCATGCTTAGGTAGAAGTCCCACACATTGTCTTCAAATTGGGGAAGCATAATGTGACCAGCGTAGACTCAAGGTGGGAAATGCTTTTCATGCTTAGGTAGAATCCCCACCTTGGCTTCAACCTGGAAACATCTTAAAAAAACAAAAGTAAATAAATGAGATTGGAAAAAGGATGCATTGAAAACGAAAGTGTAATACACCCTCTACAAAGGCACCCATAAATGAGACACTATGATCCCTTGTGTGTCATGAACCCCATGCACAAAATTCTTTCCGCCATCCACTTCATATTCTACACATGGATTAGAGGGGGTTACACTCGGGAAACACTCCTTGAATTAGGTTATGATTCACCCAATAGGTCACTTTGTCTACCCTCCCATACCTAAACTTGGCAAGCTACATAGGGTCTTTGAGCACTTGTTTAATTTGATGAGGTGTTTTTTGATGCACATGCTTAGGTGACTCTTTTATTGATTTGATTTACTTATCATGATCTGTTTGAATTGATATCCTTGGAGGGTGTATTCATTGTCTTTGCAGGACCTTGCTTTGTGGACAATTTTGGAGGAACAAGCCTAGTTTGGGCTTCCTTGGGGCATGAAGCCCACATGATGGATACCATTGTCCACACACCAGATGATGATGATATCCTTTGGAGGCTTGAGAGATATTTTGGATGACCTCACCTAGCCCCTACAAGCCCAATGTTTTTCCTTTGGAGGTCAAAACATTACATTTGGAGGGCTTGACATCACCCTAGGGATAGGGTTTCGAGTGGTGGTGTGTTTGACTTGAAACTTGACACCTTTTGTATGGAGAGAGACCTTGGATTGATGGAGGAGACCTTATAACATGAGAGGAAGGCCTTTGGAGGCCCAATGTTTCACCTCCAAGCTCAATGAATTGCTCCAAGTGCTAAAACATTGCCCTAATGGGGCGACACCATGCTTCTTTTAGAGTTTTCTTATGTGCAAAATCAAATTTAAAGATGTAAGGGGGAAATGTAAGGGTTTTTGACCCCTTACTTTGTGGTTTACCCTAAATTTAAGTGGAAAAACATGTTTTAGAGGATTTCTATAAATAAGGATAATTTATATTTCATTTTCATCATAGCTCTCCCATTGTGAGAGGACTACTTGGCTGAAATTTATGCCCCTCTTGGGAAAATTCATTATCTCTATCTCTTTATCTCTCTTGTGATATATTTTATCTCGTGTCTTATGGAATGAAGTGGTGTGCTATCTCTTTGAGGTTCTTTCTCTTTATTTGATGGTGAAAAATACTTGGTAACTAGGGTTTGTCTTGGAATTTTTTGGAATTGGTAAGGAAAATATGCACTTTGTTAGGTTTCTTTCTTGTTCCATGGTTGTTATTGGCTATATTCTTGGAGGAGTATAAGTATTTACAACCTACACCAAGTTTTATCAATTTTATTTGTTGAAAAGACTATTGCAAAGGTTGCTAGGAGGAGTAAAAGGGTTTACACCCTCCTAGACTTTACCTTGTTAGGGTTTCTATCTCAAGGGAGTAAAAGGGATTACACCCCTTGAGATTTAGTAGGAATAAATTAATACAAGAAGAATCTGTAACCCATTTGGAAAGGCACTAATATTTATTTAAATTGGAGAAATAAATTGTCTACATTGGTAAACGTGATTCAGAGAGATATTGATTTTGTTCAAGTTGGAATCTTTTCTTGATGCCTTAAGATTGATAAAGCCTCTAGGGAATATTGATTGGCATAGTATTCTTGGAGATATAACTTAATAAAATATGCAGCCATTAGATATGCAACAATTCACTCTATATATTCAATTTTAATGCATTTCAACTGTGGAAATTCTCTTGTAAGACATTACTATCATTCTACTACTTATTAGTGAATTTTTTGTCAGATTACTTGCTTATTATCGTGGTTGAAACTTGATGTTGTAGAAAATATTTTATACAACCACTTGGTTGTTACAAATATATTCTAAAAACATCATACAACATCCCTCTTATACCATTAAAGTTTGTGTTAAAGTATTGGGAACTAACCTACTTGTTTTATGCTTCATTTCTCAATAAATATTTGATGCTTTGAGTGGTTATATTTGAAGTAATTAGATTTATTCCCGGTTGATATATATTATTGTTTACTACAGTAGTTTAGGACAACAATCTTAACTTTCTTTTCCACTTAGTATTTAGGCTTGTATACTCGTCTCTTCTTGTGTCTCGGGAAGGTATAAGTATCTTCTACAGGTACACTAATTCATGGAAACCTTCCCTAATCAACAATACTTAATCCCAAGCCTTACATCTCCATACAAATTGACCTATAGGGGATTCACTTCCGTAACCTCACTTTCCATCTCATTTCCCCCTAGGGTCACCTAGGATTCCCCCCTTGTGTTGGATCTATCCTTCACTAAATAAAGGGGAGGGTTTATCAAAGGTGATAGTGGGTAGACTCTCCCACATTTATCGCCATATCGTGGATTGGGTCTATCTTTTCCCAACCTGCAGTTTGTGCGATAACATGACACACCACCAAAAATAGGCATCAAGCTAATTCAAATGCCAAGTGCCCACATGGAATGTTCTCTTCAAGAATGTGCATGCATGAAACCACCCTACATGTTTGAATTCAAAGGTAGTCCACTCCATGGATTAATGTGCAAGATTCCAAGTGGATGGGGCATTCACAACAAAGTATGTGATCAATGCCTGGCCTTTCCTTGCCTTGCCTTTTCTTTCCTAGCCTTGTTTTTCCTTTACCTTTCCTTACATTCCCTTACCTTTCCTTTCCTTTCCTTTTCTTTCCTTGCCTTGCCTTTCCATGTCATTCCTTTCCTTGCCTTGACTTGCCATGGAATACTTTACCTTGCTTTTCCATTCATTGCCTTGCCTTTCCACGCCTTTCATTTCCTTTCCTTTCTTTTTCATACCTAGACCTATACATATACCTATACCTAGACATATGCCATGCCATGCCTTGCCTTTCCTTACCATGTCTAGCCTTGCCTTTCATTTCCTTACCTTTCCTTGACTTTCCATTCCTTTCCATGGCTAGCCTTTCCTTGTCATGTCATGCCTTGTCATGCCTTCCCTTTCCATGCCATGTCATTCCATGCCATGCTTTGCATTTCCTTCACTTGACATTCCATGCCATGCCATGACATGACATGCATTTCATTTCCTTTCCATGACATGCCTTTCCATGCCTTGCCTTTCCATTCCATTGAATTCCATGTCTTTCCTTTCCTTTCTATGCCATACCTTTCCTTTCCATGTCATGCCATGCATTGCCTTGCTATTCCATGCCATACCTTTCCATTACATGCCTTTTATTTCCTTGGCATGCCATTTCTTTCCTTGCCTTTCCATGTCATGATATGCCTTGCCTTTCCACAACATGCCATTTCTTGCCATGCCATGCCATGATATGCCTTGCCTTTCCACAACATGTCATTCCTTGTGATGAAATGCCATGCCTTACCTTGCATTACCTTTCCATGTCATGTCATGTCTTTCCTTTACTTCACTTTACATGCCATTATGTTCCATGCCTTTCCATGCCATGACATGCCATTCCATATGTTGGATAGGAATTTTAGTTAAGTTTTGGGATCTGCACCAGAATAAGTCAAAGAATAAAAGGAAGTTAGAAGATGGACAAGAGCATGCCATGAGAGTGGACTTTAAAGAGTCAAATCACGTGACAGAAGGATGCACGATGGAGCAACGCACAAAAGGAGGAAAATGGTTGTAAACCATTGGACATTTTTTCCACTTTGTAACAAGATTAGCCCTATTTTGATGTATAAATATGTAATGGGTTTTGGGTAGAAAGGGTTCGGAGAATGAGAGGTTATGGTGCATTGTGCATGAGTTGAGTTTTTGGCTAAGTGTTCGGATGTTTTGACTGAGGTTTTCGGAGGTAGGCTCACACTGCAGCAAAATGGCTAGGCAGGTTTTTGTAACGTTACTAATGCATATTTTGTAGCGGCGCAATACATAGTTGTAAAAAGATTGTCAATGAATAATAAAAGAAGCTAGACATTGTGTATGTACCCCAATTTGGGTGAACCATGTTAAACCTATGTGTTGTGATGTGTTTTTTTTGCATGTTATGATGTTTATTGGTATGGTGCAATGATGATAAATGCTTAATTATGATGAATTTGTTAGTTATACATGATGATATAATGTTGTGCACTAAAGTATCTAGTAATTGAATGAATTTGAAGTGGGAGAAAATCGCGCATAGAATATGTTGAATGTTAAGTAATTGTTAAGTAATGGAAACGGCGCACATGAGTAAATGGTAGTAATAACATGAAGAAAACCTCACTTCCCCTCATCACTGCAGAACCTTGGTTCTTTTAGCCCCTATAGATGCCTCGGGTGAGACTTCACTTGCTCTATAGGTGATGCCAAAAGGGACGATGTATAAGGGTTTTGTTGGTATTTTTATGATTAACCCTAGGTTTTACCACTGTGCCCCAACAAATGGTTACGTTTCCAGGACCAAGAACTGTAATTGAGGGGAATTTTTTGGAGGTCGAATACGGAGGAGATCACCAAATGGATGGAAAGGAAGAAATGAGAATTTTCTAGAGAACAGAATAGGAAACCATGAATCAATGACAAACAATGGTTGCAAAGGTATGTGTTCACAGATCTTCATGAAATATTATTTGGTGAATTCCTGATTATTTTGACTAAATGGTTAGAAATTCTAGTGGATAACGTTGGTAGAAATCGAGCTGAAGATCCAAGAAAATGGACTCTGAAATTGATCAGACAACTAAATACAGTAAGTAATAAGGTTTCTCACTAGGTTGATTTTTGGTTGAATAGTATACTGGGGGGTTACATTACAAAGTTTGCAGTAGATTTACCTAGTCTTATAGTGTCATAGAGAGGGAATTTTTTAGGGGTCTGCGTAGAAGATATTTAAGCTCACTGTCTACTTGGATAAAAATGTTACTATGCGACAAGAATGGCATGAAGATGGAGCTTGATTTCTAAGCACCTCCCCGCACATAAGGGTATTGGGGGATGACCAGAGGATGGTTTGAGAGTGGAAAGGATGAGTAAGGATTGGATGGAATAAGGATGCTAAGAGAGGAACATATTGACTCAGATGAAGATATTGGAGTATTGCACCGAGGGAAAAGGTTTAGGTATAGTAAGAAGGAGACTGTGGTTGAGAGAGAAGAGAAACACAAATTGTTTGAGAAAATAGACCCTTACGCAGTATTTCATATCACACCATACAAAGAAATGAAAGAGAAAAAAAAGTATCCTCAATACATGTAACATAACCAGCCACCCACTGGCTGGGCTACGCTACTTCAAGCCCGCTCTCAGAATTATTTCTCTTACAGAAGCCTTTCAAATTAATAAAGATGCATAAAAGAAAGGAACTAAATGACATGCACAACAATAACCAACAATCATGCATACTCTAAACATATTGAATTCAACGATAAATAAATACACAACAAAAATAATTCATACATAGGTAAATAATACCATAACATAGAGAACTTATCTTTTATAGAAAAGAACCATCGATTGGTTGCAGACCAAGGACGTTCCACCCAATGGTAGACATTATTGTTCCAAGTCTCAACAACAATGTCACCCCCAATCCAGGGCTATGAATCCACAAGGACAGTTCCAGAGTGTTACTCGACTTCCCAAACCAGTCAACACTCAAGCTCTCACAGGCTTCCCAACACCCATAGAAATCCAAGTACCCAACTCTTGTCTACCCAGCTCGCACAACCCAAGAGAATGGAACCCCACCTTTCTTTGCTACACAGTCCCTTAGGAAGTCCTTCTCCTTCCAAGGCTCCAATGTAGTTGGTCCAGAATCTCCATGATGGGACTCTCAGGACTCGCAATTGTGAGCAAAGCTAGACACAGGCAAAGCATCTCAGATAAGCAGGCCTCAAATCATGGCTGGACTAAACCAACGATCTCTACAACCAACAATGCCATGGATTCTCTTTAGCAATTTGTCTTCCTTTCCCAATCCAAGACACGAACGAGGAAATATGAGTGGGTGACAAAAATGAATGGATTGAAGTCTCCACGAGAGGTGTGAAACATTGAACAATCGGGTGAATGAATGCATGAGTGAAGAGTGAAGAGACCAGTAGTAGAATGAGGACGAGAAATGAGAGTGAGAGAGAATGAACCCCCCAATAGACCAGGGACATGTTTATTTAATTCGTGGGGATCAAGAACCTATCGGCCTCCCCCCAAAAAACTTATGTAACTGATATTATCCATTAAGGAAAATGGAGAACAAAATATAAAATAAAATGTTTAGCCCCTCAAGTCACCTCTCTTGTGGAATCATACCCCCCTATAAGTCTAGTCCTTATCTGTCTAGCAGTGAATGATGCATTTATTATTAATAATGACCAATTCATTACATTTCTTGGGCACACTCACCTTTTAATAATTGTTTGGGCACTTTGTCCTCTCAACGGTGTAACAATACATTATTTAATATGGGGGCTCAAAACCCGGGGTGTTACATCCCCTCCCCCTTATTTTGGCACTATCCTCAGTGCATATACAAACAAGAATCAAAATTCCAAAATTTATTCAAAAATTTGTGGGTATTATTCCCGCATGGCATCTTCATGCTCCCATGACTTTTACCAGCTCTATAACTCGATTTCAGAGCATTTTTACTTTTTTGTCCAATATTCGCACTGGCTGGACCTGCAAGTCTGCCTCTCTCTCTACCTGAATAAGATGCCAATCAATAAAATGGTTAGGATCATGTACATATTTCTTTAACAAAGAGGCATGAAATACATTATGCACATTCATGGAAACAGGCAATGCAAGCATGCATGCAACTGGCCCTATTCTGTCCAATATCTCAAATGGACCACATAATTTGGCTGCCATCTTTGTACAACTACCCAAATTCAAAGATCTCTTCTTGGGGTTCACTTTCAAAATCACATGCCCCCCTACTTTAAATTCTCTTGTTGTCCTATTCTTATCTACATAAAATTTATGTCTATCCTGAGTTGCCTTTAAATTATGCTTAATCTTAACAATCTGGTCTTCCATATCCTTGAGTAACTATGGCCCAAGTACCACTCTATCTGCTGATTTTTCCTAACTTATTGGAGTACTGCATTTCCTACCATACAAGGCTTCAAATGGGCTCATCTTTAATGAAGCTTGATACCCATTATTATAGGCAAACTCAACCAAGTGCAAGTAATCTTCCCACTTAGATGGCTTATCCATCACATACATTATCAACATGTCTTTGATTACTCGGTTGACCCCATCTGTCTACCCATCTGACTACGGATGGTATGTTGTTCTAAAGTTAATATTTTTTACAAATCCTTTAAACAATCCCTTCCATAAATTCTAAGTAAACTTTGTGTCTCTTTCTGAGACAATTGTCCTAGGTATCCCATGCAACCTAGCAATTTCCTTCATGTCAATTTATGCAATATTCGTTGTTGTATGAGTTTTTTTCATAGGAACAAAATGAGCAGCCTTTGTCAATTTATCAACCACTACCATGATTGAATCGTTTTTCCTCGTTGTCCTGGGAAATTTAGTTATAAATTCAATGGTTGTCACTTCCCATTTCTTCTCTAGAATTGGTAATGGTTGTAGAAAACGCGTTGGGTGTCTATGCTCAACTTTCACTCTCTGACATTCCATACATCTGGCGATGTAATCAACAACATCCTTCTTCATCCCCGACCAAAAGAATTGGCCTCTTACTGTTGTAATTGTTTTTTGGTAAGTGAGATGTCCAACATATGGGACATTATGCATTTCTTTTAATACCAACTTCCTAAGTTCTCTGAAACTAGGAACATAAATTCTATTTTTATTCATAAGTAATACATCTTCCTTTATCTCATACTCTTTCATTTTCAATTGTACATCTTCTTTCCGCAAGCTTTCCTTTACCTGTAGGTAATACGGATATGTAACAACAACATCTAAAAATTTTCTCTTCAAGTATGACTAATGCACACTGACAGTTGTAGCATGCATGATATGTACTCTTCTACTAAGTGCATCGATAATTTTATTTTCTTTTAGTTTGATATGCTTGATATCAATTCCTATTCACTTAAAAATTCCAACCATCTTGTTTGTCTGATATTCAAATTTGGTTGTTCAAAAATATACTTCATACCACTGTGGTATGTTATTAATTCAAATCTCTTCCCCATGAGATAATGCCTCCGCATCTTCAATGCATGAACAATGGAAGCTAGCTCTAAGTCATGTGTGGCATAGTTCCTCTCACGTTCCTTAAGCTTTCTGGACTCATAACCAATGACATGTCCATTTTGAGTGAGAACTCCACCAATTCCTTCCTTTCATGCATCTGTGTATACCACAAAACATTCATTTGGGTCAACAATATTTAACACAGGTGCACTAGTGAGTAACTCCTTCAACAAGTTAAAGTTCTCTTCACATTCAGATGTCCATTCAAATTTCATTCCCTTCTTTTGCAAAGAAGTGATGGGATGAGCAATCTTAGAGAACCCGACTATAAACCTTTTGTAGTAACTATCTAATCCCATAAAATATTTGACTTCTGAAACATTCCTGGGTGTTGGTCATCCTCTAATGGCTTCAATCTTTTCTGGATCCACTGCTATACCTTGTTCTGAAATAATGTGCCCCAAGTAATGGATCTGTTCTTGATAAAAAGAACACTTACTCAACTTGGAATATAGTTGATGTTCCCTCAACACTTGCAATACCAATCTTAGGTGATGTTCATGCTCTTCTTCTAACTTAGAATAGACAAGTATGTTATCCAGGAACACTATGGAAAACGTATCCAAGTAGTCTCTGAATATGCCATTCATTAAGCACATAAAGACAACTAGTGCATTGGTTTGTCCAAATGGAACCACTACGAATTCATAATTCCCATACCTGGTTATGAATGTTGTCTTATGGATGTCTTCTTCCTTGATTCTTACCTGATGGTATCCCGATCTCAAGTCTATCTTTGAAAATATCTTTTCTCCTCTTAGATTATCAAAGAGGTCATCAATTTTGGGTAAAGGATATTTTTTCTTTATAGTAGACTTATTCAGCTGTCGAAAGTTGATACAAAGCCTCAAGGTCCCATCCTTCTTTTTGACAAAGAGTATGAGTGCTCCCCAAGATGAAACACTTAGGCGTATATACCCTTTCTTCAGTAATTCTTCCAACTGCATTTGTAATTATTTTAACTCTGGTGTGCTCATTCTATAAGGTGTTTTTGTCATTGGAGCATCTCTTGGCACTAAATCAATAGAGAAATATATTTCCCTTTTTGGTGGAAACCCTGGTATTTCCTGGAATGAATCCTCAAATTCTTGCAGTACCGTAAATTCTTCAAGGCTTGGCCCCTTTGTCTTTTCCAGCTCCTCCACATGGGCTACATACAACTGAAACCCTTTTTTGAAACATCTCTTCAACTGTAAGGCTGAAATATCCCTTATAGAGATGGGTCTTGGTACACCTTTCACAATTCTCTACTTTCCATCTCCATCAAGACATGTAAATGTCTTTCTATGACAATCTAGGACAGCATGATGCTTGTCCAACCAATCCATTCCAATTAGAATATCATAAGACCCCAATGGTATGAAATTTATATCATAACTAATGTTCACTCCATTAAGACTTGTGGAACAACCTCTGACCATATCATGGATTCTCCTTTTGGTTCAAGTGGCTAGCTGAACCAAACTTGATTTCCCAAGCTTACTTTTCTCCAAATGTAATTTATCCACTATTTTAGGGTCAATGTAACAATGACTTGCTCCTGAATCAATTAAACAAGAAACAAACTATTTTATGATCTTACCTTCCACCTCGATCATGTTGGATTGGTGTTCTGCTTGTCGATCATCTAAGGCTGCATAAATTATTCCCATGTTTTCGGTTGTCGTAGCCTCTTGGAGGTTGTGCACGGTCTTCACTATGTCCTTTATGTGAGGGAAATCCTTGTACATGTGATATTCCTTGCATCCCTAACATTGGATTGTTGGTCTTCCCCTTTTTCCCAAGGAGTCTTCTTTCTTGGATTCATCCTTAGCATATTGGTCTTGATGATTTTTATTAGGCTCATTTCTATGGAAAGGAGGCTTGAATCCCTTCTTCCTCTGATCAAACTTCTCCTTCTTCTTATCCTTCCATGATTTATGCATGGATTCTCTGCCCTAGCCTTGCTCATACAGGTACTTAGCTTTCCTGATAGCCTCAGTCAAGGTATTGGGTTCATCATACCAAATATTTTCTTTATAAAAGGTTGGCATTCCACTCAAAAACCTCTGTGTTTTCACCTTTTCATGATTTATAAAACCAACATACTTTAACAACCCTGAAAACTTCTTATCATATTCTTCCATGGACATGCTTCCCAACCGGAGTTCAAAGAAGTCCTACATTTTCTTGTCATAGAAATTCTCTGAGAGGTACTCCTGAAAATACTTCTTGAACTGCTTCCAAGTGATCCTATTCTCATTAATATGCTCAACTTGCTTCAACTGGTCCCACCACATGGCAACTTTCCCATGTAAATGGTAGATGGAAATTCTGGCTTCTATGTTTGATGAATAGTTATGCAATTGGAAATATCTCCTTAGTCTAAGAAACCATGCTTCAACATCATCTTCCCTTTCCCTTTCACCATCAAAGGATGGTGGCTTGAGCTTCCTTGGCTCTCCTTGCAAACTTTCCATTTCATGCCTTCTTATTAGGTGCCTAAGAGGAGACCCCTCTGGACCGCTTATGGAATCTTTATATGCATAAGACCTTCTTGTTGAGTAAGGAGGTGAATGATTCCTATGAGCTCTACTATCATTCCTAGAATAACCAACTCTTCCATGATCATATCTTCTTTCATGATGCCTACCTTCTTCCTCTTTCTTTGAGCCATTATTTGCTTGTCCTTGCAACTAATTTAAGCTCTGTAGAACTCGAGATTTAATTTGGTTTTTCTCTCTCATAAACCTCTCATTGTCTACCTTGTAGCTATGCACTTCTATTTTCATGCTTCTTACAGTTTCAATCAATGTTTCTTGCTCCCCTCGGCCCTTGTGTTCGTTGGATTCCATCTCTGCATTACCAAATATGGTATTTTGGCCTTTGACCTCTTTATCATGGTTGGAGGATCCCTCACCTTCTTCCATTTCTTGAATATGCATTCTGAACTGATATGCTTAAACTCCTTAATTCTGCAAAATGTGCAAGTGGCCATTTTGTCAGAGTTGAGCATATGTCGAACAAATTTTTCCAAACAATGTTACAAGTCCTTTCAATTCATGAAGAATATATATATATATATATATATATATATTGTTAATATTATGGTAGCTGCGGGAGGTATTTACCTCCACGTGTAAACTTGACGAGAATAGAATATTTTGGGAAGCAAGAAGAAACCCTAATGAGTTGTCTAATAACCCTAGAAGACAAGTTGGCTCAAGAGGATAATTGGTATTAGGTCATTAGCCTACAAGAGAAGAAGTAGGCTAGAATAAATATTATATACTAAGTAAATAGACACCCAGAATGAGAAGTCGACCCAGGCAGTTAGCTAGAATTAGTATAAATACAGGAGGCTAGTCTTTGTTCTGGCAGGCATTCTCAGAATTGCAGAGTATCACTTGTGCGCACTGCAATTTCCCAGTTTGTGAGTAAGTTTGGAGGAGAGTTTCCATTGCAGCTACTACAACTAGCAGATTTTGGTTTTGTCTTGGACTATCTCTTGGTTATGGTTTGGACTATCTGATCAGCTATTGTTTGGTGCGCTATCCTTGGAGAAATGTGTGCTACCCTTTGTTTGGCTATATAGCCTAGGGTTTGCTTCTGGAATGATTGGCTATCAAGGTTAAGGTGCTTAGAGGGTGGCTTCAACTTATGGTTGGGTGACAATAGTGATATTGTCGATGGAAAAAAGAGCACATCCATTATATTCTAACAGGTTATGGGCCCACACCTCCTTCATTCAATCTAACCACTGGAAGGGAGCATAACCATAAGGATATTAAGCTCGTTGAAGAACTGTCGCTAGGGTTTCTAGCAGGAGCGGTCACCAAATCATTGTCGCTAGGGTTACTAGCAGGTGCAGTTGCAGAATCCCTAATCCTCTCGTTGAGGCACCTTAAGTGAAGGGATGACCTAATTTCCAGATAGACCAGTGCACCCTACCCTAGCGCATCTCCTGGTACTCTCAGCAAATCAAGACATCAAGTTTGATTTTTTGGTCAAATCTAGGGTTGACCAAGTCAAAGAAGCCATGACCTACTCCATGAAGTCAGAAAACAAGTTAGATAGAGCTTATAATTTCAGAGCATGGAAGACAAGGATTGACCTCATCCTTGCCAAGAATAAAGCATTGGATATCGTGAAACCAGAGTTTGAATAAGGAAAAGAGAAAGAACCGCAGAGCATTGCAGTTATGGAAAAGTTCAAAGACGGTGACATCAATGCCATGAGTATCATAGTGGACTCTATAAAATACCACTTGATACCCTACATCTCCTATCTTGACTCATCAAAGAAGATGTATGATGCCCTAACAAACCTCTTCTCAGTTAGAAACATTAGACAAGTAATGAGTCTGAAGAATGAGCTCTGTGACATGAAGATGAATTATTATGACAACATAACATCATACTTTGTGAGAATCTCCCAGTTAAGAGATCAACCACAAGCTATTGAAGAGATCATTTCAGAAAAGGAATTGGTAAACATAGTACTCAATGGTCTTCCCAAGACATGGGATGCATTTGCCACAAGCATGAACACAAGGAAGGAGTATACTACATTTGAATAACTTTGGACTTGTTGTGCGCAAGAAGAATCAAGGATTAGTGCAAAAGAAAAACCCCAAAAGAAACACGATGATCAATCCTACACAACAATATTCAAGAATTTCAGGAATAAGAGGAAGTTCGGATCAAGGAAGAATCCCAATCAAGAGAAAGATATGTCAGAAATACAATGCTTCAACTATCAAAAATATGGTCACTACAAGAATCATTGTCCCAATCTAAAGAAAAGGAAGGAGACACACGAAGCATCAGTTGCCGAAGAAAAGGAACCTACAAAGAAGACCAAGTAGGATAAAATAGACTTCTTCTTCTAAAGACAAGGTAACAATACTCTTATTAGTTCTTGTACATATCTTGTTTGCATAGTCTCTGTACATATCTTGTATATCTATCCCTTAGAAGATAATATGTTCCAAGAAGAACTATACCTATGGAAGAACAACAAGATAACAATTGATATCATTATACAAGTCAGATAATACACATGAAAGGATGAAATACATCAAACAAATCATGTGGAAGCTATTACAAGATAAGCCGAAATCAGAATCAATATTGAAGAAACTTAGAAGAAGCAAAGACATAAAGAAGTCAGCAATCAAGAGGAAATTGGAGAAAGACTTATGACACTTTGCAGAAGACAATAAGGATGCAGATGGAAGCATGGATTATGTTAGATGGAGAGAACTGATTATATATTTCCAAAAGAAAAACATGCACTCATACATGAAGCAAGGATTAGGAGGGAGCTAATCCTATGATCCATTGAAGATGATGAAGTATATATCCATGGTAGTAGCCATGAAAAGGTAGTACGTGTTCAGTTCGACCTTAGAAGAAGTCTTATTCGAAGAGAATCCTTAAAGTATCCTTGGTTTTCCATCCACATCCGTGATTCTATGATGAAAGGAAGAAGTGGAATCTTTAGGGCATGGAATCTATAAGAAAATCCATGGACCCAAGAGCTAAAGAAAAACATGAGGAAGAACATGAAGATTCCAAGAAAAAGAAGCTAGAACAACCAGTCATTGTATCGAGAATCACAAGATTACCAGCCTGATATGAACTCACTAAAGGAAATCAAGCAAAGGAACTAAAAGTTGTGATGAAGAAAAGTGTATATGAATGCAAGAATTGCAATATACAGAACTAAAGGTTCTCCCAGATGGAGAGAGAAGACTATGATTATTACTTCTTCCAGTAAACTAGACCTACCTCTACATGAGTCATTATATCATCCGCGATATCCATGGATTGGATTTATACATCAGATGAATGCAAAGACTGTTCTCCAGAGCAATTGAACAAAGAGCGTATGAAGAGAAACCTCAAGTCTTTGAGGTATACTAGAAAGATACCCTTGTATGCAGATGGAAGAAGACAACTTGGTGGAGAACCTCCAATGCACAACAGAAGCATGGTGAAGATTTTATATAACAGAGATATTGTATCAGAATGATTACTCAGAAGATCAGGTGATGGATTTCCAATCCATGACAAAGATCTCATGATGACAGAAGAAGTGTCACATGGATATGTTCCAGTTTGACCCATTTCCACGATGTTGTGAGCTAGCAGGAACCAAAGAGGAATCCAACAATGATATACTTTATTGATCAGAGCTATATGAAGCCTTCAGAAAAAAAACTAGTGTTCCAGACCGAAGTACATTTGAAATCAAGCATTACATTATCCATGATGAAGTCCAGAAAGGAGAAAGTGGTTCTCCAATACATATCTCCATAGATGAGCAGATAAGCAGACATTTTGGTAAAGCTTATGTCCAAGATGAAAGAGTTTGCATACTCAAGCTGGAGCTCATGGAGACGACTTCCTTATTAAAAAAGGAAGAGATGACTCCTAGGTTGGGAGGGAGAACTGATGTGTTATTGATTAATGGAAAGTCATTTTTTTTAGTTCAAAAAATGGTCCAAGATGAGAAGTTCCTTTCTAGTTCAGAAAATGGTTTGAGATTTCTGACAGACAGGCATTTTCCATTTCAAAAAATGGTCCAGATCGAACGGCCATTTTCATAATGAAAATGGTTCAATGGATTGTTGATGTACCATTGAAAATGATTTCCCATTGTGGTTAAGATGGGGAATGGTCTAGGGCAGTCTCTCTTCTTGAGGGTTACTCAAGAAGACTGGCCCGCCTCGTCGAACAATGATTTCCCATTGTGGTTAACATGGGGAATGGTCCATTTTGGAAGTTGGTGCACGACAGTCATTTCCTTAGGAAACAATCTAGACATTCATTCCTGAGGGCAGATTCATTCTCTCCAGATTGCCCTTTGTTTAGTGTTGGAGTAATGGCCCAGGGTGGGGAATGGTCCAGGTTCAGCAATCAGGGACAGACATTCCTTAGGGCAGACTCATTCTCTCGAGGTTACACTTTGTCTAGTGTCAGAGGAATGGCCCAGGGTGGGGAATGGTCCAGGATCAGAAATTAGGATATTTATTCTTCCTTGCTTGAGAAGAATAGTCCAGATATATCATCATTGATGTTTGACCTTCTGAGGGTAGATGCTCTTCCAAGATCTCACAGATGTGAGTGGAAGAATGGCCCAGCTGATTATGTTTATATCATAACATTGTTTCTGTGCAAGTTGATATAAGATGATTGTTATGAAGACTATATATCTCTAGACAGTAGATGTATACTACTGTGGTGGATGTGTTCCATTGTTTGTTACTATACATCACTAATCAAGTACCTGTTTGTTACTATACGTCACTGATCAAGTACCTGTGTGCTACTTGGTGTGGTAGTGTACCATTGGATTGTAGTTGTGTACTACTATCGATAGACACAGTTGTGTTCTATTGAATGATATTTTTCTGATTGCCTTGAAGACTATCAACAGTGTTGAAAATGATTATTAGCTAGATGGGTGATCAATGGACAGAGATTTCCCAGGTGGAAAATGGTTCAGGACATTTATTTTTTCTAGGACATATGTCCAGATTAGAAGAATGGCTCTTGTGTCACTCTGTGGTGTGAGTGACCTATCCAGCATCATGTCTAATTACTTAGATAGAGTATGGTTTCGAGAGATGATGCAACATATGACATTGATGGTGATTATGGTGCTCATGATCTAGTCATGAGATAGTCTATACAACTATGTTGATGCTACCGGGCGAATGACATGTTTGTGATCAAGACCATTACCTGTAATACCTCCCTATCTAGGAGGGAGTGTTAATATTATGGTAGCTGCGGGAGGTATTTACCTCCACGTGTAAACTTGATGAGAATAGAATATTTCATGAAGCAAAAAGAAACCCTAATGAGTTGGCTAATAACCCTAGAAGACAAGTCGGCTCAAGAGGATAATTGGTATTAGGTTATTAGCCTACAAGAGAAGAAGTCATCCAGAAGAAATATTATATACTAAGTAAATAGACACCCAGAATGAGAAGTCGAAACAGACAGTTAGCTAGAATTAGTATAAATACAGGAGGCCAGTCTTCATTCTGGCAAACATTCTCAGAATTGCAGAGCAACACTTGTGAACACTGCAGTTGCCCAGTTTGTGTGCAAGTTTGGAGGAGAGTTGTCGTTGCAACTAGTAGATTTCGGTTTTGGCTTGGACTATCTTTTGGTTATGGTTTGGACTATCTGATCAACTCTTGTTTGGTGCACTATCCTTGGATAAAGGTGCACTACACTTTGTTTGGCTATCTAGCCTAGGGTTTGCTTCCAAAATGATTCCCTATCAAGGTTAAGGTGCTCAAAGGATGGCTTCGGCCTATGGTTGGATGACAATAGTGATATTGTCGATGGTAAAATGAGCACATACATTATATTATAACATGTGTGTGTGTGTGTGTGTGTGTGTGTGTGTGTGTGTATTATTCATGAATTGAAAGGACATGTAACATTGTTTGGAAAATTATATATATATCTTAGTCTGCATCATTTATCATTTTCATTTGGAAACTCTCACTCTTGGAGCCCACTGTGTATATCTATTTTGATCTCTTGTTGCGAGAGATATGAGTTTTATTTACACATTCACACCATGAGTTCATCCAAATATATTTTGGAACAAACTGTAAGTGTACTCTGCAGTTGAATTTGGAAGATCGAAGTTTTGTTTTCAATATAAAACCTCTGTCCAATCTTTTTGTGCTAGAATTATTATATCTGAAAACGTGTGGTTTAAAATCGATCAAGGGCTGAGATCGACGGTCATAATCCATTTTGTATATGAACATAGGTTAACGTCGGGCCCTGTACCTGTAATTTAAATTCAATACATTTTTTTTTTGAGTTTGAAATCTGATCGTAGATTGGACAGTCCATATTCATTGTAGAGATTATAAAGCGCGGTAGTGGACTCGACCTTTGGCATACCCACATTTTTTATGAAATACACTGTTATACATTTCAAATCCGATTATTGTTTGCAACTTTAATATTACATTGGAATATTAAACCAAATATCTACCGTAGATCTATAGATCTAATGGTCAACAGGAGCCCTGGGACTCCGGGCTTCAGGAGTTCCTGACTGTCCACACTCTCTGTTGGATTACTAAGAGGGGGGGTGAATCATTAATAGCATAATTATAATCATTTTTCTTCAAATTTTATATCAATGTAGAATTATTATCCAATAATGAGCAGTAAGAAATATACAATCACACACATACACAGTACACCAGTGTTTTACATGGAAACCCAAATCAGGAGAAAACCACAGAATTCTTTTTCTTATATGTCTTGAAGAATTACATTCATTGGAAGCACCAACTTCCTTTGTTTTCTAGCTGCAACTGGAATAAGGCTCCAACCCACTAGTTTCTCAGGCTACAACCTAAGGGAAGCTCGAACTCCCCAATTCTCTGGCTACAACCGAAGGATACAACCCTATGTTCTCCGGCTACAAAAACAATATGGCTACAACCACCTTTCCTCGCCCCATCCAACCACCCTGAAGAAGAAGTAGAATGATGGAACCACTGTCACTATCACTATGATATATACCGTTGTAAAACTGTGCCAATAAATCTGAACCATGCATCAACCATGCATCAGCATGTACCCTGCACGTAATCAGCGTACCATAAACAAGTGCATCAACCATGCACCAAGCCTGTACAAACAACCTATAATCCAACCTATACCATTAACAGTCATCCAACCATGTGCCAAGTATGCCAATCATGTGTCAACTTCTCATCAATATGTACCAACATCATCAACTATACACCTCATGTATGTGCCAACTCATCAACTTCTTGTCCAACCATGTACTCGTATGTACCTCAACCAAATCCCTCATCAATTTCATCATCGAATCTGATTTGTGGCTCTGTAATAGACCTGGTGTATATGATCATTCTACAAGCCATCATTAACTACAACAACAAGAGACTAGCATTTTTCATCAAACTTTTCTTTAGTCTCACATGCCCTAGTTTTGGATTATTCAACAACCCTAAGTTAGTAATCATAACTTTTAACCTATAATTTATAAAAGATCTGAAACTGATACACAATTTTCTTCAGTGCATTTATGTAACTCCTCCAGGTGTCACTTCACTTGGAACCTCTCGGAAAATTATTTATAGCAAAATGGCATACCTTTCTGAATACGGTTTTATTCTAGAGAGCGACCTTGTGAAGGTGCCCGCACAAATATTTATTGAATTGATGTAAATGATACAAAACATACTACAGACTATGCCTAACCAACACATTTGGTCTCATTTAATTTGGATCTTTTTAGCAAGGAAGTTGGCGTTTTACTTGAAACACCTATTTTGACTA
Source organism: Picea sitchensis (assembly GCA_010110895.2). Classification (NCBI taxonomy): domain Eukaryota; kingdom Viridiplantae; phylum Streptophyta; class Pinopsida; order Pinales; family Pinaceae; genus Picea; species Picea sitchensis. The sequence goes on along the minus strand of SNQJ01S0009218.1, from coordinate 477,710 downwards.
GTTTCATGACTATCCACAAACCTTATTTTCACAGTGTAACTTTAAAAATAAAATGGATCAAGATGAATTTTTGCCACATTACTTTGGTATGTTTCTCAATGGCGCCACCAGAAATTTGCGGTCTGAATCATTATAGAAAAAAAAGTTATAGAGAAAATGGTGAGATGACACGTAAATAACTTATACCTTAGAAAGCTTCATCAAAAATTTATCCTTCCCTTGCATTTCGGCCTTATTTTCTTCACCTTCCCTCAGAATTTGACTTAGATATCCTTGATTACCTTAGACACCTATATATATTCAATATGCTCAAGTGTCATTAAAATGAGGAGCATTGTCTCTATTTATACTCTCCAAGTAAAAACATCGCCAAAAGACATCTTTAGGTCACTTGGCCCACTTTTCCTTATTTTAAAGGTTAACCACTTCTAATTTCTCCATTAAATTTATTATTGAAATAATTTATTTTTTATTCACTTTGAATTATAATACACTAATCGCTACTTTATTATTTACCTTTTAAAATCTCTTAAACCACTTTGACACTTTGACCTTTTTGAATAGATGACATATGAGGGTCCTCCAACTGTAGGTATAACTCTCAAACCGTGAGGAGTTATGTGACATTCCCTTTCACCAGAAATGGAATGACATGTACTATCCATATAGAATAGTATTACCTTCAAATATAGAAATTATGCCGTTATCCATCAAACAAACTGGTCCATTACCCAAACTGGGTTCTCCAACTTCACATGGTCATAACTCTCTCTAGGAGTTATGTGACATTATACATACTACTGGAAATGGCATGACAAACACTATCCATGGGATGGTTTCCCTAACAAATTCACTATCCTTCATCTCATTACTCCACAATTAAGCATGGGTTCTCTTACTGCGCAAGGCGTCTTCCCTGTGAGGGGCTTTCACCATAAAGGGACCACTTTGGAGTTCATCCATGTTTACTTCTTATCAACCATGGAAAAATTAATAATGAGTCATATTTATATAAAAAAAAAAAATATTGGGTCCATTACCCAAACCTTTGTGTATGGATTTTTCTTCAAGGGTTATCCAATGACAACCAATAGCCAGTAACAATCTCCCCTTTGGCATTGAAGAGCCTTACTCTGATGTAATACTGAAATCGTATCACTCTGATCCCGGGACCATGCCTCTATCTATTATCACGATAAATTTTTGTCCTACATCTGATAAATCTCTCCCCTTGTCATCAATGGCAAGGTATCCTCCATCGAGGCTGCTCCCTTGTTGTGAACTATCCTCTTATGGTGCTTCCTCAGGTGTACATATAAGACATATAAGATAAGCATTCAAAAATTCATATTGGAGTAGAAATAACTCCAAGTCTTTGGCGAAGATATTCAAAGGCTTCCCATGGAAGTGGTTTTGTAGATATGTATGCCACTTTTTCTTTGTGCCACATACTCAGCCAACTCTGATGTTCTTTTCTTGGCTTTGTTCCTGTAGAAATGATACTTGATTGGAATGTGCTTCGTCTTGGAGTGCATCCTTGGGTTTTGGGATCTTGATGGCACTTGTATTATCACAATATATTGGAATGGGCTCATCATATTACTCAACCATTATATCTGTCAAAGTTTGTTCATCCAAAGAACACATGCACAACATGTTGTTGTTGCTGCAATATATTCTGCATCGGTTGTAGATAGAGATATTGATGATTGTTTCTTGCTTATGCATGACACCAAACACTCACCTAAGTAGAGCGTTGTTCCACTGGTGCTTAGATGGGTCATCAATACAACCTACCCAATGCATGCAATGTGAACCAATAAGTGATATATCTTTCCTTTTGGATATAATGCAAACTCTTATGTTCCTTTGAGATATCGAAAATCCTCTTTACTGCTAATACATGTGATTCCTTTGGTGTTGCCGAAATCGTTGCCACTATCCAACACCTACATTACATCTAGGCTGGATGTTGTCACATATAGTAGGCTTCCAATCATTGACCTGTATTGCCTCTGATCTGTGGGCTTCGAGGGTATCATCTTGCTCAAGTCACACAACTGGTTTGCATGGGAGTGATAATTGGTTTTGCAATCTTCCATTTCGAGACCTCTTTAGCATTTCTCTAATATGCTTGGTTTGAGAAATAAAATTCGTTGCTTCCTTTGACGTCTAAAGTCTCGGAAGAAGAATAGTTCTCCAAGTAATTACATTTCAAATTCATTAAGCCAAAAATTTGCAAAACACATACAAAGTGAATTTGAAATGTCATCATCACTACCAAAAATAATATCATCAACATAAACTTCAATTAATAAAATATTACCTTGAAGCTTACCTTGATGTAGAGATTGATGCACTTCCTTTTCTGAACCACGCATGTGCGGATGCTTATCCAATCTGGTGCCATGCTATGGGGGCATGTTTTATACCATACAAGGCCTTTTGTAATTTACACACATAGTATGTGTTCTCGACAACTGAAATCATACGGTTTGATTTCAATGTAGACTTCTTCTTCAAGTTCCCCATTCAGAAGTTGATTTTACATCCATCGATATGCTTTAACATTTTGGAGCATGCAAAAGCTAAAAGAAAACATATTGCTTCAATTCTGGCAGCTAGAGTGTCTCTTCAAAGTGAATTCCTTCAATATGTTGCATATCCTCTACATACCAATCTAGATTTTCCTTGTAACATGTCCATCTTCATTCAATTTATTCCTGAAAACCATTTTAATAGATCACATTCTTATTCTTTGGTCTTGAAACCAATTCTCAAGTGTCATTTTTCTCTATTTGGAATAATTCCTCATCCATGGCCTTATTCAAAATTCATCCTTGTTGGCTTCTTCAAAACAGTTTGGTTCAATTGTAGATAAGAGTGCTAAGGTATTGTTCGTTGGTGAACGGATTTTCTTCTAGTCTCAACTCTGCATCTTTGTTTCCAATAATTTGATTTGAAGGATGATTCTTCTGGCCTCGTTTCTGGGTATCTTTGGAATACTTGTTGAACTTGCTCTTCTGATTATGTCCTATTCTCTTCATATTCATCTTCCTCTTTCACTTATTTTCATCTTCTTCTTCGAAAAGGATTGTTCCATTGATTTGTTTTCTTCTTCCTTTGATTCGAGTCTGTCTGTTCATCAATTGTTACATTGATACTTTCCACTACTTTGTTTAATCTTAGATTGTAACACTTGTATGCTTTCCTTGTGCCAGGTAACCAACAAGTATTCAACTTTGTCCACACAGGAGTCAAACTTTCTCATTCTGCCACTTCTCTTTTGATGTATTTGCTTCCAAAAAACTCTGAAGTTCTTCACATTTGTTGGTATTCCTTTCCATAGATCGTGGGGAGTTTTATCGGTCTTTTTGAGCATTGCTATGTTTTGAATGTGAATTTTTGTATGCCTATTTTGTGTCCAAAATATATGTCAACTTTGAATCAATTATCATTGTTCGAGGCCATTTCTTATATTGTCTTGTTCTTTCTTTTCAACTTAACTTCGTTACGTTGAGGTGTCACAACAACGAAGAATTGCCTTTTATTCCATGATTGTTGCGATTATTCCATAAATTCCTTTGAGGTGAATTCTCCTCCATTATCGATCTTAAACATTTGATTCTTAAATCCATCTCATTTTCAACCATTTCCTTGTAGATCTTGAAATTTTCAAAGCTTGGAGCTTGTTCTTGAGAAAAGAAAACTGGAGTCATTCTTGTATAATCATCAACTAATATTGTAAAAGTATCTCTCACATTTTAAGCCTTTTGTTGTAGTTGGTCAACTAGATCAGTATACCTGAATTTCCGATGGTTTTGTTGTTGAATATTCCTTTGATTTGAACCTGGTCTTTCTTTGTTTTCCTTGTTGGCGAAATATATGCTTGCATAAAGTGTTGGTTGGTTTTAGTGATGCAGAAGTTCTGGAGCTACTTCTCTTTTGTTGACTTTGACAGGTTATCAAAATGCATGACCATTCTTACGTTCCATAGCCAACTTTCATCTCCTTTCCTGAACAACACTTTTCATTTCCAATTTAAGCAACACATATATGTTTCTTGAAGTTCTTGCATTTGTAGCGACTAATTTCCCTGACCTTCTTCTTATCTCACACTTTTATTGAATTGAAAGTAACTTTATGACCTTGGTCACACATTTGATCACATACAAATATTATGTTTCATATCTTCTACTAGTAGAACATTTCTGCCTTTTCATTCTTGTTTTAATTCAGTCGTGCCTTTTTCAATGATTTTGGTTGAATCATCATTTAGAAGGAGGCCGATCCATCTCTTTCGTAATGTAAGAAACTTGTCTCTATCACGTCTCATGTGTTTGAACATCATTGTCAACATACCAACCATGTTTCTTCTGTTTAGCTTGTGAGTAGTATTGCATTCTTCATTGCTATACTGATCTTACTTTCTTATCCCATGTCATTTTGAGGTTCTTGTTTGTGAACTTTCTGTTGAGGTTCTTTAGGAGGAATTTTCATTACGCAATTTTTTGCCATGTGTCAAAAATTGTTACATTGCTCAACATTCCACTTCGGTGCTCAAAGATTCAAACATGGTTTAACTTCTTCTCTATGTTCACCCATTTCTTGAATGCCTTTGTGTATGGATCTCAAAGTAGTTTATTGTTCCTGTTGTTAGATCGCAATTTACAACTTTATGTCCAAAATTATTATACATAACTCGGCCAAAATATAGTTTTGATACCTGGTAGTTGAATCTATCTTCTTAAAGGAGGTGTTCTTATGATCCTTCTTCTTCTTGAGGTCTTTCTATCGTTGTTGATTATGAAATCTGAATCTTGTCGGTGGAGGAGTCTCCCTGTAATATTCCATGTATATATTCCTATCCCCTTTAATTGTTTCTTTATAGATTTTTGGATTTGTTTCTTGCTCTGTTGTTTTGGAGCTTGATCCTTTATAAACGATTATTGTCAAAGTCGGACTTGTCAAGATGAGATTTTTATTGTTGATAATGTCATCGAGAACATTTGAGCTATTACGCATATTTTCTTTTGAATATCATTTCTTAATTGGCGACAATCTATGCTTCCGGGTTTCCAATGATCTTGTCCTTCGTTCTAGTTGTTCTTTGAGTGCTTCTTCCAATTATTTTATCTTCTTCTATTTGAACCTTCAATTTTGTGATCATTTGTTTCCTAGTTTTAGTGTCTTTTTCTTATCTAGTTCTTCTTGGTTTCTTGTTTTCTTCTTTCTCTTCACCAAATAACTTCTTTCTTGTAGTTTCTTGTTTTTCTTCTTTTCTCTTCTAATAACTTCTATGGCACTCATTAATTCTTCTCGAAATTCAACTTATGTCTCTTCAACTTCTTCTTCATATGCTTCTTCGTATTCTTCTTCAGAGTCTTCTTTATCAGAGTCTTCTACTGCCATGAATAGAACTCTCCCTGTTTCACTGTCACTGACTTCATCTTCATCTGATGATGAGATGTCTTCTTTGGCGCAAAATCTTTTCTTGAAAACTTTATTTGTAGTTCTTTTACCTTTATATGTTTGTCTACCTTTTGAGTAACCTTCATCATTTCTCATTTTCTTATGAGGTCATTTGTTAGCAAAATGACCAATACCATCATAATTAAAAACAAATTAAAGGAAGCTTACCTCTATACCTACCGTTGGTTCCCTTGTTCAGTCTTTTGACGAAGTTGGCCACTTCTTCATCATCTTCTAAGACATCGTTGTTGCTGCTATATTCTTCTTGTTCCTTATTCTTTTTCTTTGATCTTTTGGATGCTTTGAATGATGCTTCTTTTACATCTGGATTTTCTTGTTCAATTCTCATCTCATATGCTGTGAAGATTCCATGCAGTTCGTCCATGCTTATTGAGTTTAGATCCGATATTTCTTCTAGTGCTGATATCTTAGGGTTGAATATCATGAGAAGAGATCTTAGTACCTTTTGAACAATTACAGATTCTTAGATTTCTTCTCCCAATCCTATGATTGCTTTCATTGTTTCATCGACTCGTAAGAAGTAGGTTGTGATATCTTCATCTTCCTTCATTTTTAGTTGTTCGAACTGACCTCTATAAATTTGAAGCTTTGTTGCTTTGACTTTTGAATCTCCTTCATAAATATTTTGAAGCTTGTCCCAAATATCTTTAGCATATTTATAATGTGCAAATTTGGTGAATACAATATCACTAAGACCATTCAAAAGTGCATTTTTGGATTTGGAATTATTCTCATCGAGTTTCACTGCTTTGTCATTTGTTGGTGGAATTGTTGGTGTTGTGTATCCATCTACAATTTATTTCCAAACTTGAAATCCATGTGTTTGTATATATGTCTTCATCCTTA
>SNQJ01S0009218.1:441706-467222 GCA_010110895.2 Picea sitchensis | reverse complement strand
TTCCTACTCTACTGAGATTAGCTCAATCATAGATCCATCTACTGCAGACAAACTCATATGGAACAAGCACAAGTTTGAAAGAAATAGGCCAAGCATTGATTATATTAATGAGAACAAGTAAAAGTACTTACAATCCTTTGAATAAAGGTGCAACAGCCTCTTCCATTTCTCCTTGTCCAACCCCTTTGCTCAATCAATCTCCATTGATTGCTTTGATGGTATCTCACTCATGAGATCATAAGTTTCACATCTCCAATCTCCATTGTGCCTTTCACCATGAGAAGGCCTCCTTATATAACCTTGGAGAGGTCCAACCACTTGAGAGATATTTGGGATGAGTTGAGGATTCCTCTCCTTCAGTTGAGGATCTCCCCTAAGATCATGGCTTGACCATCTATTCGAATCCAACTACCTTCAGGAATTGAGGGATTCTTTCCTTATTTGCCTCAACAAACCCAAAATTTTCTAAAAAGAGGGTAGCGCTCCCCCATAAGGGTGCATAGGGTTCTCAAGAACTGCCCCAAAGAGGCTCAGGGAGCACCAGCACTCCCTGACAGTGGGTAGGGGAGCGCTCCTCTCCAAAATTCATTTTTTGAGTGGTTTTCCCAATGGCAAAAGGCTTGTACCTCCTGTCAAGTGATTTTTCATCTTCCAAACTAACCTTTGAGGTGTATTAAGTGTCTTTATGATGTCGTTAGGGGAACGACATAGGAAATATGGTAGTATGATGTTTGTGACACTTGCAACACTTATAGTCAAGATGCAACACTTGCGGACAATATGCAACACTTACAACACTCGTAATGACGAAACTTGTGACACTATTGAAGTGAGTAATTTTGAGGTGTAACAGATTGCCCCCCAAAGTATGAAGTTAGAAGACGATGATGACTGAAGTACTTTGTAGACTTTTTCGAGCAAGGGTATGTATGCAGAGAAAATGGAAAAATATGCACACAACCATCAAACAAATATTATGACATGTTTCAAAACCCAAGGCAGGCATACCTATGCTTGAGTGATAAAGACTTTTTAGGTATGGCCGCCATAAAATACACTGTGGATTCATAATTATATTGACAAAATGGTATAGCCACTGCATATACAATGTGGATCTATACTCCTATGACCTGAACTGATCGTAGCCATGAATAATACACAGTGGATCTATGAGACGACAAGACATAGCCACGACCAATACAAAGTGGATCTATGTAACAGTATATGTGTCATAGTTCAAAAGAACTCCTTCGCAACCTGGGAAAAGTATACATAAGAGTGATGTCTCTCAACCCAGGTTCTTATTATCGATCATGATGCAATATGAATCTAACCATGTGAATAGATGTCCTGATGTCAAACATGGCAGAAACCACTTGATTACCGGTCAATGATGTAAATCGTTAACAAGCGCAAGGGAGATCACCATTGATGTCAATGATTCCCAAGGTACTCTAGTACATATCGACGAATGTGAATAGATGATCTGAAGTCAAACATCCATGGAATCGCTTGATCAGGAGTCAATGATGTAAACCCACTGTCGAACATGAGGAGGCCTGCCATTGAGGCATACAATTCCCAAGGTACTAACTGGTTTCTAAGTCTAGTTCCTAGATAATGTGTTGAAGTCGACAGGAATAGACTCGTTGAAGGAGGGCCTTGATGTATCCCCCATCAATGACACAAAACTGACACAGATATGTAATTGGTAGATCAAATGAACATGGACTAACACAGGTATTGAAACAGGATATTTTTTATGGATGACTCTTGAGGCAGATACTTCCCTTGAACACCGAGGCATGACAGCAGAAACATGACATGGACCAAAACTTGATAATGCAGTGGATGYTGTGACTTTTGTCAGGTGACCCAAAGGACTAAAAGAAACTCAGAGGATTGGCTCAGTGCAGAGGTTCAACAGATTAAAATGTTTGCAAAGACAAAGTGTCGTGTTCAAGGGCGACTGTAAGAGTTACTRGTAGTGTTCTCAAAAAACTACTTGGCTTGMTTCTTTCAATTTCCCCCCATCCAGATAGACGAGTACCTATTTTTAATTTAACGAGCTTGAGGAGGGTAACACATGCTCGATATGACTCACCTTCAGTAAGTCCCTCTTCGTTTGTTTAACAAACTGGAAGAAGTAAGGGTTCGGTCTCATATGATCCCTTCAATGTATGATTGTTTAATGAGTCCAGAGAAGGTAAACTCGGTGGTTTTTCATATTTAGAGAGTCTAAAAACAACTTAAAGACGACTCCAATGTTGTCATTTTTCATAATGTTAGTCTTGCGAGGCCGAAAAAGAGATAAATTATCACTTGAAAGATGCCCTTTCAAACCCTTTAACGAGTGGGAAAGGAAGCAAGATCACTCTGCAATATTTTCATGTTTAGAGAGTCTGAAAAGAGCTCAAAGACGACTCCAAGGGGTTCCTTTTTCGTATATCCATGCAGGTCCGAAAAAGAGATAAAAGTTCACCTAGATGCATTCTCATGTATTTACGAGCACGAGAAAGAACAAAGACTAATCTTGGTATTCCCCCAGCTTGAAAGCTAGTGGCTTAACTCCAGAATGATCATCAAAGACTGGAGACATGCCCTCCAAGCTTCAATTCATTCACCGACTTTGATTTTGTCACCAATTTCTCTACTAGATGGAGAAATAAGATAAGAGTGAATGAAAAGAAGGTTCAAGAGAGATGATTGTTTCATTTTTAACGAGCTTGACACAAAAAAAGAACTATGCTCAAGGCTTCGGGTTCAATCCCCAGATTGTTATTTCATTTTTTAATGAGCTTGTTACAGAGAGGAAAACTATGCTCAAAGATTTTGTTTCACTTTTTTAACGAGCTTGCCACAGAGAAGATAAAACTATGCTCGTGACCTATGTTTCATTTTTTAACGAGATTGCTACAGAGAGTAAAACTAGGCTTGTAGACTCTTCTTGATCATGGCTTCCAAGAGAATAATGCTCTGGAAGGACACCATGTCAAGGGACAAAACTCGGTCATGGCTTCCAAGAGATATTCACTGGATGGAAGAAAGTCACTCTAGAAGGAACACATGTCGAGGGTCCCGACAGGGGTAANCTTCAATTCATTCACCGACTTTGATTTTGTCACCAATTTCTCTACTAGATGGAGAAATAAGATAAGAGTGAATGAAAAGAAGGTTCAAGAGAGATGATTGTTTCATTTTTAACGAGCTTGACACAAAAAAAGAACTATGCTCAGGGCTTCGGGTTCAATACCCAGATTGTTATTTCATTTTTTAATGAGCTTGTTACAGAGAGGAAAACTATGCTCAAAGATTTTGTTTCACTTTTTTAACGAGCTTGCCACAGAGAAGATAAAACTATGCTCGTGACCTATGTTTCATTTTTTAACGAGATTGCTACAGAGAGTAAAACTAGGCTTGTAGACTCTTCTTGATCATGGCTTCCAAGAGAATAACGCTCTGGAAGGACACCATGTCAAGGGACAAAACTCGGTCATGGCTTCCAAGAGATATTCACTGGATGGAAGAAAGTCACTCTAGAAGGAACACATGTCGAGGGTCCCGACAGGGGTAAGGAGATCAGGCTCCAATATCCCTACCGAAGAGATCACCATGTTAACGACTGGATCAAAGTTGTCAGAAGTTGAAGGCATGGGAGACGATGGAAAATCGACATCAGTAGGGGAGATAGACTATATATATGCCTGAATATCTTCACGAGTGGGAAGAAAAGAGGATCGATGATGGTTATCATCCTGAGGTAGCTCGTCAATTCTCAACATTTCCATAATAGATTCATCTGAGGGAAAAATTGGGGAAATGTAGTCAATCGTTGACGACAAGGAACTTAACCATGATGGCATAGAGGAACTATCGGGTGCCAATATATGTTGGTCATCTGACGAGGGAGAAGCGGATTGGATAGAAACGTATGATGTTTCAGCTGAACTAAGTGGCACCGTGTCACCTAGTGCATCGAATTCCAAAGGAATAGGCACAATCCAAGGGTCAGATGATTCCAAAGATTGATAAGCCACGGTTGAAATCATATCGACGGTGGAAATATGATGTGTAGTCAGTGGAAGTGGTGTAGGGAAGGTACCCATGAGGCTAGAATATTTCAGTAAGCCAACACCAACGCTTTCATATGTGATCTTGTGGTCTCCCAAGAAAGGAATGTTGTTGGTAGTGGGAACGCGAGCATCGGTTGTGTAGAAATCTAACTGATCAACAGTGACAATTTTTCCCTGATGAGGAAATTGTACACATCGAAAGACCAATGAGGCAATGACAGTCATAGCATAAAAACAACTTCTTCCAAGTAACAAGTTGTAATCGAGGGGAGCATCGACCACCTCGACATCAACAGTGACATCTTTGTCACCCAATTGGATGGGCAGGGATTGTAAAAGCCCATGGGGATGAAAACCTTGCTCGTCGAAGGCGCATAACTTCGTCGGGGATTTGTTAAGTGTAGGTGATTTCAAACCTTTCCAATACGCTAAATACATGACACAAGTTGAGGCTCCCTCATCCAGAATAGTTCGGTGGATTTGTTGATTGTGAACAACAACATCAACTTGGAAAGCAAGTTGGTGGGAGAGTCGAGACGCATAATTGTCTAGGTTAAACATGATATGGTTGGACGACTCAGGATCAAAAGTTCTAATAGCGGCGAAGAGAATTATACGTTGATTGGGGCAGTGCAGTAGAACTTCTAACGCAGACATAGCACACGATTCTTGAGCCAAATCTTCAATAATTTTGTAGTTTTGGGCAGCACGCGAACTAGGATTAAAGGTAGCTTTGTAGATAGTGCTCTTAGGAGGGCGTAAGATAGAGTCAAACGTAGTTTTCTCAATCTGAAGTGGTCCAGATAGAGGATTAACCGATGGAGTACTAACAAAGGACGGTGATGGATCCAGTACCATTAGTGTCTTTTCCTTTTGTCAGGGTTACCTGGTCTGTCGTATGTCTTAGAGCAAGTGGTCAAATTAATCCCATTAAACATATAAATATGTGCACTTGTCGAGGCCTTATCATGAGGATGGATAGAAATTCCCCCAGGAGAGGGGGTTTGAGAAACCATGGATTGTTGCTGAGGAAAAGGTTGAGTAAGCACAGCGGGTTGTGAATTTCCTTGAAACATTTTGGCCACTTCATTGCGATGTGAACGGCCTCGAGTGTAGTGATCATAACCACAAATGATACACAGGTATTTTAGTTTCCGTTGTGGCTGCTTTTCGGTAGCAAGTGTTTGATCTTGATTTTTTGGTTGTTCATTGTTATTAGTATTTTTTAATTTATTTTTTGTCTTCTTCTTACCTCCAGATTGTTGTGAAGGGGTAGATTGAACTGTATTCACCTCAAAAATCTGAGTTTGGGGGGAGGTAGAGAAGAGTGTGGTCGATTGGGAAGTAGATTGAGTTTTGACGGAACTGATAACACCGTCCGCATGAGATGAGGGTGACGACTTGGATGGATCAGTATTAGCTCAAGCAGCATTCAGAAGCAAATCATACAAACTACCATATTGTGAATAAACCAAATCTAAGTACTGAGCCTGAGCAATGGTTTCTTCCTTGGTGACCGCGCCACCCATAGCGACATCGCGAGAGATCAGGGGTAAAAGTGATTTAGTAAACCATTCCACCAATAATATGTCAGGAATGATTACCTTGATCATCCTTCATCGTCGTCTCCACTCATGAATATGGTCAGAGATCTGCACGAAGTCAATTTGACGAAGGGAGGTCAAGATTTCAGTACCCATCTCATAGCAAATAGGTAGTTGAAAGTGTGTGAGGAAAGACATGGCAAGCGAATTGAAATCATGAAAAGAAGCACGTGGTACTTCAATATACCACTTTGCTACTGAGCCCGTAAGTGTTCGCTGGAAAAGACACAAATGTATAGAATCATCCATGAGGGAGTTTGATGAACACCACAAATGGAAAGTCATCACATGGTTGTTTGGATCTTCGCCAGATTTTCCGTCAAATTTTGGAATATCATAAGGAAGTTTAGCGGGAATAATTGTCCAAACCAGTGAATGAAATATAGGATCATTAGTTAACCGAAACAAGTCTGGGAGATCCAGAGTCACAAGGAAAGGTAGTTGTCGGTTAATTTGCGGATGATATTGGTGTGGCATAGGAACACCAGTAGGACCATAAACTGGGTTAGGTGGATAGTTGTAACCAGTAGATCCTCCTACATACGGCTGTTGTTGACCAGGATAAACAATATTCAATGATGGCTGAGAAACATTTGCATAACCCAGTGGGTTCTGAGCATTATAAGTCGGGTGATTTTCTTGCCCAGAAAGAGGATGAACATTGTTCCCTTGAGGAGGGTAAGGAGTAGATCTCGGAGGCGGATACACATTAGACCCATGGGGAGGATAAGGTTGTTGTCCTTGAGGACTCCAGGTGGTGTTTGGGATGCCACTCGAATAAGGTTGTCCATAAGACAATCTGGAAGGAACAAGATTTGATACTCCTCCTTGTGGGTTATGACATGAGTGCCCTCCAACACGGGGTTGGGTAAAAGTGCCTCCTAAAGATACTCCCCAAGATTTTGAAGGGTTTCCATCAAACGAAGGTTTCCCACCTTCCAGCGGTGGATTAACGATCGGGGTATGACTGGCAAAGGGAGGTTTCCCTCCAGGAGGAGCATGAAAAGGGGGTTGTCCCCTGGGAGGGGTAGGCACGCCATATAATGGTGGTCCTCCAGGAAGGAAAGGTCTGTTAGATGGTGGTTTCCCTCCAGTCAATTGTATTTGGCTGGCAAGGGTCTGCATTCTCTGGTGCAAAGATGTCCTGGCAGGATCGTGTGGAACATGTGGAGTTGTAGATTGAAAGTTTGTCAAAGTGGGGGTAGGGATCAAAGTGCCTTGGGAATGAGTAGAGGTGATGAGTCCAACATTAGGATAGACTTGTGTTTATGCAACAGTAGGGTTAATGACCTGATTGATGGGGTGATTCATAGTTTGATCAGATGGTCCACTTTCAACAGGAGGGTCATGAGGATTAAAGGGTTATCGAAAGGACTCAGAATGCTCATAGAGATCGTGTCCTAATGAAGTCCTCCACATAGAACGAGAAGGTGTGGGATTTGTATCTACTGCAGTGGTAGGACGAACATGATTCCTATACTCATCACCGAAGGTTGGTTCTGTGGATCCCATATATGTCTCGGTAAAAGATCTCGCAGGTAACTATGGGACCTCTTCGTCTATGACGTTCCCAAGGGAGTCTAAACAAAGAAAAAGTGGTTCAAGAGGGGTTACCGACACAGATGTAGTGCGAGGAGTGGGATTCTCAATCGTAACCAAAGTGCCTTCTGAGTTATCTAACGAAGGAGCAACAACACTTCCAGCGTTAGATTGATTTTCTACCTCTCCATGGTAGTTGTCTTCTGGAGGGTTAGGAGGTAAGGGTTGGTAGCCTTTTGGAGGTAGCCCTTGCATCCTACATGATCGACGAAGACCTTTATCATCTATAGGATCAATTTTGGAGAATAATAGTACACGCTAAAAATCTAGGGCCAAATAACAAAAAGAAACAGCATACGCTAATAAAATCTAGTAATCAAAACCAAGCAAACAAAACTTCTCTCAATGATCGTACTAGTTGGTGATGAAATCAGACGTCATGTGACCAAGTCCAGAAGGGGCTAGGATATGGTGGAACAGTTACAATGGCGACCTGCTTAACGGAATTTCACCTTGGTGCAAGCTTCCATGCAGTAATTGTGGATTTATCCTCCAAGGAGCCCGAGTGAGTTTGACCAATGTATGTTCCAGGTACGGTGAGACTTCCCTTCACCGTCACCTCATGTAATTACCTAAGGATTATGGAAACTAAGGACACCAACTCGCATTGATCCCCTGGGAAGGTACAATCGATAGTCCAATCCAAACGTATGGGCAGGATAACAAGTCTGAAATCAACTCGAGAGTCTCCACACATAATCGTGGGTATACCTTCAAGTGACCCACAATATACGATCCGACCACTACAAATATTTGAACCACGGAGGGATAATCTATGTAACTCACACGAATGCAACCTCGTGCGTAACCCCTGTCTGAGAGGGGGATCCCAAAAATCCTAAATGACAATTGGATTTGACTCTCCCTATCTCAGGATGCTAATGTTCATTTTGAAAACTTTGGAGAGTTGTACTCACAGCCTAATCCAAAGTGCTAATCCTAGTCTAATGTTGGTGGAAGATCCCAAAAACAAAAATGTTCTAGATAATTTTTAATTAGCGTTGATTTTATGGTTGTCCTTATTCAAAGGGTGTATGACAACGAAACTGATGGTATGATGACTCAATTCCAAAAAATGCACAAGTAGATGATAAGCAATCGTTTATTTCGATGAATGGTTTTTTAAGAGAAAGAGAGAAAGTTGTTTTCACTATCAAACACTAATATGCAATGTCCTCAATCAATTTGTTTCTCACTCAAATCCGATGCAATGCTAAAAATTTCATAAATGCCTTCTAATATCCAAACCAATCACTAAAATATGTCATTTTTCTTATATGTGAATGATAATCAGATCCAAGACTTCTAAATGTCAATCAGACTTCAATATTAAACAATCAGAACAAAACTTCACACAAAACAAAAAATACACTCTCGTCGTGAAATAGACAAGAAGGACAAAGATAACCAAATTGCAAACAAGAAGAAAAAACCTCAAACAAAAGACAAATGATGGAAATTTGACCTCAAATATCAAATGAAAAGTTCACAGACCTTTAGATTTCCTCACAAAAATTTTCACTCAATCAGATAAAGGAGAAGAAAACAACGAGTTAACTCTAGGTCAACAAAAACAAAGAGTTATTGCAAAGAAATGATAAATGCCAAAAATCCAAGAAAGATATGAATAATCCTTAGAAATCAAATAATTTGAGGCTAAACAAGGACACACTAAGATAGCACAAACCCTGAGCAGATGAATCAGCAAAAAGACTGAGGAAAAACCAATTTCTAAGAAGATTTCTGCAGAAAAAGGGGTAGCGCTCCCCCAAAAGGGGACAAAGAGAACTCCAACACTATGTGGAAGACTGTAAAGGAGTGCCAATTCTCTGGTGGTAAGGGAAGGGAAGCGCTCTGCTACAAAAGCTCAGAGAAATGCCCCGAAACTAAAAAACAAACACAGGAAGAATGCAAAATTTTGTGTTTAAGATAAATCCAAGAGCCAACAATCAAACCTAAGGATTAGAGACATTCATGGAGAAGGTCAAATCAGTGTGCAAAGGGACAAAAAAAGATTTGGGAATGGAAACAAAAATTAGAGCTCCTCCCCAGTGGAGTCGCCAATTTCTGTTGAAGGTGAATCCCCCTGTGGACAAGTGGATTCCCTCTTGGTCTCTAGACTTCTAAGGCTGAGACAAAAAGTGCTTAACATGGACATTGACTTCCTTTTATATCTAATCAAGCTAATGACTGAAAGAGAAGGAGAAAGATAAGTACCTTATAAGCGACGTTTGTCCCTACAAAGTCCGGGATGAGCTTCGATCTTGAGCTCCCTAATAGGTCCTGGAAAACAAACAAAGGTACAAAAGACTTCCTACTCTACTGAGATTAGCTTAATCATAGATCCATCTACTGCAGACAAAATCATATGGAACAAGCACAAGTTTGAAAGAAACAGGCCAAGCATTGATTATAATAATGAGAACAAGTAAAAGTAATTAAAATCCTTTGAATGAAGGTGCAGCAACCTCTTCCAGTTCTCCTTGTCCAACCCCTTTTCTCAATAAATCTCCACCGATTGCTTTGATGGCATCTCACTCATGAGATCATAAATTTCACATCTCCAATCTCCATTGTGCCTTTCACCATGAGAAGGCCTCCTTATATAACCTTGGAGAGGTCCAACTGCTTGAGAGATATTTGGGATAAGTTGAGGATTCCTCTCCTTCGGTTGAGGATCTCCCCTAAGATCATTCCTTGACCATCTATTTGAATCCAACTACCTTCAGGATTTGAGGGATTCTTCCCTTATTTGCCTCAACAAACCCAAAATTTGCTAAAAATAGGGTAGTGCTTCCCCATAAGGGTGCACAGGGCACTCAAGCACTCCCCCAAAGAGGCTCAGGGAGTTCCAGCACTCCCTGACAGTGGGTAGGGGAGAGCTCCTCTCCAAAATTCATTTTTTGAGTGGTTTTTCCAATGGCAAAATGCTTGTACCTCCTGTCAAGTGATTTTTCATCTTCCAAACTAACCTTTGAGGTGTCTTAAGTGTCTTTATGATGTCATTAGGGGAACGACATAGGCAAGATGGCATTATGATGTTTGTGACACTTGAAACACTTATAGTCAATATGTGACACTTGCGGACAAGATGCGACACTTACAACACTCATAATGATGACACTTGCGACACTATTGAAGTGAGTAATTTTGAGGTGTAATAGGCGCTCTCCAACTTAATTTATTCGTGAAACTTTTTCTTTAGTCTCAATTTACATGACCCATCCAGGCTTAGTATTGGAACCATGAGCTCTGATACCAAACTGTAACATACCTAGCCACCCACAGGTCAGGTTACACTACTTCAATCCCACTCTCAAATTTCCTTCTCTTACAGAAACCTTTCAAATTAACAAAGATTCATAAAAGAAAGGAACTAAACGACATGCACAGTAATAACCAACAAGCATGCATACTCTAAACATATCGAATTCAACGATAAATGAATACACAATGGAAATAATTCATACAAAGGTAAATAATACCATAACAGAGAGAACTTATCTTTTATAGAAAAGAACCATCGAATGGATGCATACCAAGGATGTTCCACCCAACCATAGACATTGTTGTTCCAAGTCTCAATAATAATGTCACCCTTGAGCCAAGGCTATGAATCCACAAGGATGGTTCCAAAGTGTTACTTGGCCTCCCAAACTAGTCAACACTCAAGATCTCACATTCTTCCGAGCACCCACAACAATCCAAGTACCCAACTCTTTTCTACCCAGCTTGTGCAACCCAAGAGAATGGACCCCCACCCTTCTCTACCATGCAGTCCTTCTCCTTCTAGGGATCCATTGCAACTAGTCCAGAATCTCCATGATGGGACTCTCAGGAATCACAGCTATGAGAAAAGTTGGACACAAGCCAAGTATCTAAAACATGCAGGCCTCAAATCATGGCTGGACTACACCAGAGATATATACAACCAACAATTCCATGGATTCTCTTCAGTAGTTTTTCTTCCTTTCCCAAGCCAAGACACGAACGAGTAAATATGAGTGGGTGACATAAATGAATGGAGTGAAGTCTCCACAAGAGGTGTGAAATAGTGAACAATCGGGTGAATGAATGTGTGAGGGAAGAGTGAAGCAACCAGCAGCAGGAGGAGGATGAGAAACATGAGTGAGAGAGAACAAACCCCCCCAATAGGCCAGGGATGACTTTATGTAATTCGTGGGGATCAAGAACCTCTTGGGATTCCCCCAAGAAGCTCATGTAATTATTATTCTCCATTAAGAAAAATGTAGAATAAAATATAAAATAAAATGCTTAGCCCCTCAAGCCCCCTCTCTTGTGGAATTATAGCCCCCTATAACTCTAGTCCTTGTCCGTCTAGCAGCCAACGATGTATTTATTATTAATAATGATCAAAACATTACATATTTTCAGCACATTGGCCTTTTAATAATTGTTTGGGAACTCTGGCCTCCCAGTAGTGTAATAATACATTATTTAATATGGGGGCTCAAAACCCGGGGTGTTATAGTATAGTCCAGTAGAAGAAGGAATTTCACCTCAGATTGAAATATGTGTCGAACCCATGACCCCATGTGTGTCACCTAGATCTGAAGCAGAAACTGGAACACGGTCAAGAGCAATTGTAGTTAGTGGAGGAAGTCGGAACAGTAGCTGGAATAGTAGGAGTAGCGCAACGAACCAAAGTCAGTCAGCTTCACCAAGGGTAAGTACTACATAGAGTACAATGGAAAGGATAGATCATACACTAAGGATGCATGAATTACAAGGGGTGGGTTCGGAGGACCCTGAGCAACATATGTTTGTATGCGACATGATATGGACTGTGAATATTTTCCAGGATGAGGCGACGAAGATTGTGCAGTTGGATATGATGTTTAGAGGTTGTGCACTGCTATGGTATATGAAGCACCAGACTACTGCACTGTCCATACAATCAAGAACTTTGGCAAAGATTGGACAAGAGTTGTTGAAATAATTTAGGAAGATGAAATTTGAATCGCAATATATTACAGAACTAAAAGAAATTAAGCAAGTACAGAATGATACAATGTGGGATTATGACTAGAGATTTAAATATGTGATGGGTCAATTAACCTTTCAGATTCCTGACGAGCAACATCGAGAATGGTTTATTATAGGTCTATTGCTACACATTTGTTGTCTGTTGACACAACATAATGTCACGTCGCAACCATAAGTGTTGGAAATCATGATGAAGTTAGAAGAATTTCCTGTAGGAGATGGCACATGTACAGTCACAGTTGGTTGCACTAAGAATTCAATTCTCGAAAATAACAAAGGAAAAGGAAAAACACGAACACGTTTGGTGTATTACATGTAAGACATAAGGCCATCGAAAGGAAGAATGTCCAGTATATGGCTACAGGAGCATTGAACCTATTGGTAGAAGGAGTAGGGTACTATGAGATATGTAATACATGGGGACATCATCCAATTGCTTGTCCATTACTGTCACACATTCTACCTAATGAGATAGAACACTTCAGATGCATACCGAATCTAAGAAGAAAATTCTGCAACAGAAGGTGGAGTTCCATAGTACAATACCCCGAGGGGATTTAACTAGGGTGGAAATGGAGGATTCGATAAAGGTCGAGGAAATGCAGGATTTGGTTGAGGAGGCAGAGGACCAATATATTTTTATAACTACAATCAACCAAGACATTTAATGAGAGATTGCCTGAATCCTTGTGTTAGCGATCAAAATGCAATGGTATTTTTTAGAGTATTTCCACCACTCTCTACTTGATTTATCATCTTATTCAGTCTTTTGGCCAACATATTAAACTCCAGATTCTTCATCAAGCTCTTTTTGATCACTTTCACCCAGAAATCCTTTGGCTTTGTCCTCTTGATCTGCAAATAAATGGTTAGAAATCCTTATTGAACTCTGCCAAATCTTTATAACAAGTTTGTTAAAAAGACACTTTTTAACCAAATATATATATATATATAAGGTTTTTCTAAACTATTTATAGTTTATGAATTATGTTATATATATATGTGGCCTATCAAATATGTGATGTGTGCAATTAAGTGTCTTACTATCAAATTATCATAAACCATGTTACATATGCCCAAAAACCAAATCTATTTCAATATTCTAAGTGTAAGAGTTAAGCCACGAGTTAAAATTACCTTGCCTAATTCATATGTTAGCCACGCATTCAACTCAAGCCAAGTCCACATGCCAAAGCACAAATCCATGTCACGAATGTATCCATGATATATATGATGGTGTTCCCCATTTCTCGCTCGTTCCACTGTTTTCATGCATGGATGTGCAGAGGGGAGTGCGCTACGGATTTCACAGTGTGCTACCAAATTTCTTGGGCGCTGCAATTTCTACACTAGGCGCTACCAACTCTCCTGGGTATTGTAAATTTCACAGTGCGCTACCAAATCTCCTAGTTGATACCAACTCTCCTAGGTGTTGTGAATTCCACAGTGCGCTACCTAAATTCGCTACCGAATTTCTGGCAGAGACGAAGTTTTCACAAAGATACACCAAAAGCGCTACCAAATGATGCTACCAGCTGGCACCTGGAATCAAGGAGTTCGAATTCATTAATCTTTTAGGTGGATGATGATGTGGAGAATGGTTGAGATAGTAGCTGGAAACATGATAACAACTTACCACCTCTACAGGACACTTGGCATGCAAGAGGAGGCTCATCAATGAAGATCAAGGGAGGAAGTGTCATTTAAATATTGTTGGATCGATTACCAGCATGTTTCCTTTTTTATAGTAGTTTGTTTATAGCTGCTAGCACAAGTGTTCAATTGATAACTTTTGTTGGAGAATCCGATGTGAGGAAGGCCAGCTCGCACCTCTAGTTGTTGACTTTCCTTTTTATTATAAATCCATGTTCCAATTGAGGAAAGGAGGTTCGAATGGTTGAGATTCTCTTCATTTTCTTATTTATTCTTACTCTGAATGCTCATTAATGGAGGATCCTTATGAGATGTTATAGCTACATTATGATGGATGTTGGATTATGATGCTACTGTAACTGTTTTTAGGGTCTTAAAGTTTGGCTTCAAGATGATCTTGCGACTAATCTTTTTCTTCACCTAGTTGCTAGAAGGCCTGATGCTTATAGCAGATTTGTTCACCAAGTCTTCTCTCTACTCATATTTATCCTTAAACACTGACTGAAATTAATTAAAACCTCATTTTATTATGCATGCTAGCCCAAATTTCTGAGTTAAAACATTATTATTCTAAGTCTTGTCCATTTGACCTTTTAAAAACTCATTTACATTTACAAATCTTTTGATGTTACCAAGCTCACTTGATTACATTCTAGGGTGACTTTTGGAGTGATAACACCTTGCATAATGTGCATGTATTGTTGAGCATTGGATCATGCGACATACTATTGTCCTCAAATGATAGTGAAGTGATAGGAAATAGGTAACTAGAACCAACATCAAAATCAGCATCATAACTAGAACCTACAAATGATAGTCGTTGAGGAATGCGATGATCATCCTAAATTAGCAGATGTTACATGTGACAACGAGAAATGGACTAGATGCAACAGATAAAGGAAAAAGGGTTGAGAAATGGATTAGGAAAGAAATTGACCCTATGTCGGCATTTAATCCATAGAAAGAAAAAGAAACCTATCATCAAGCAAGGAAGGAGCTACTAGGATCAGACTAGATAACATCAACTTTAAATACACCACTAGTATATGATATGCCATCATTTTATGATTGTACTATTCCAAAAAAGCCAATCAAAAATGTAAATCTTTTGAAAGAATTTCTAAAGAGTTGTTTGGAATTGATGCAAGATGAAACAACATTGAATGCATAGCACTGAATGATTCATCAATGTACACAAGACAAAGCAATACCTACGACATAGAAAGAAGTGAACCAAGTATTGTGCAAGAAGAGGACAAACAAAGAGTTCAGATTAAGTGTGCATATAGGAGAATATGACATGGACAATGTTATCTTGGTCTTAGGATTGAATGATAATGTTTTTCCAAGACAGATGTGGAAGATGATGGGGAAACTAAAGATATTATGGTCAACTATTCAGTTGAGGTTGGCTAACCAACACAAGATAATATTGATCGAGAGACTGATAAGAGTACATGTTAACATAGATGGAGTGCACAGTGTAGCTAATTTTGAGGTTATTGATATCATAGACAACAGTTAGTCGTATCCAACATTACTCAGAATGGATTGGGCCTTTGACAATCAGGTGATTATTAAATTGAATAAAAGAGAAATGATTTTTGAAGGAGGAGGCTTAAAGGTCATTGCGCCATTAAAACCCATGGAGGAAAGAAGATATGTGGAGCCCGCAAGAAAGGAAATTGATAACTTGTACAATATGATAGAGTGCATGGATGACTACATCAACCCTACGGTAGATGGTGTGCTTAGTTGGAGAAGCATAAGCTCTTGCACATCATACTCCGAGGATGGACTTGAACATTGGAAACACTAGTTGTATGAAGTATCAACCAAGAGATGTGCTCTCATTACTCGCTCTTTGCACTAGATCGGAACAGAGGTACATGATATGCCAAAGTTTGATGGATTAACTAAGGTAAGTTATTTTGTCAATGAATTTGAGTTGTGTATGCCCGAACACCAAAGATTATTAGCATTAGATGTTGCACTGAGAGAAACCCTAGCAAGATGTTGGGAAACACACAATGAAGGGATAGAGGATTAGAAACATTGTAAAAGGATGATGAAGAACAAATTTAGAACATAAGAGATCATGCACAAGTACATGGGATGAGAAATCTGAAGGACCATATTGCGCAGTGTATTATAACTTGGAGAAAGGTGTCCAAGCAGGAATGAATGCACATGTTCATACATACACTGGAGACAGTTCCCAAGAACTGGTATTTGGATCTATAAGTATGCAGAGGCACAACAAACTGGGAAGAGATCACCCATAATTTTAAGGTAACATTTAATTTTGAAGTCGAGTCACCTTCAGTAAATGCATCTCTGTAGGTCATTGGAAGTAAAAAAAAATTGGAAGAAGGAAATATAGAAATAGTAACTACATGTAATGTGCATAGAGAGACTCTGACAGTACGTGAACTATTAGAATGTTATAATGTTACCGAGGAATATCAAGAAGAAGAAGACCCAAGAAATGTACAGGTAGCAGATACTGAAGGGGAGTGCAACATAGTAGGTCCAGAACTAGAATCTGATGCTTATGCGAAGCCATTGAGGGTACACAAAGTGAACATTGGCACGAAGGAAAAACTGAAGTTCGTGAATATTGGTTTTTACTTGAACAATGAGACTTTAGAAAAGATAGAATACCTATTGCGTGAATATAAATATCTCTTTCCGACAACCTTTTCATAGATGAATGGAATAGTTGGAGAATTGGGAGAGATGAAGATCACATTGAAACTAGACGCTAAGTCAGTAATATAGAGACCTTATAGATTGAATCTGAAGTACAAGGAGAAAGGGAAAGTAGATATTGATAGAATCATAGAATCTAGTATCATTGATCTTGTCGTAGAGTCTGAATGGTTGATGTGGCACCCCTACCTCAGCAGGTTCTGCTTGACCTCCCGGTCTTTGGATATTTTTATTTCCTTGAGTCGGAATGGCTCTTTAGTTCCCACTAGCACCCTGGCACATATATCCACAGGTCCTTCTTAGAAGTTACGCCTATGCAAACAAGCACTGGGAGCGAACCTCCACTCCACGTGACCAACCGATGTGACCACGACCTTTACCCAAAAGAGTGTTTCAGGTTTCGCGACTTCAAGGTTCCTGTTGTGAGTCCCTCTGACTCCCTTGACTCCCGAAAACCTGAAATGGGCTAATGAATCTTTAACTCCTCCCTTATGCATCGACCAAGTGACCTCAATCACGTCCTGGGGTCCACCTCCGAACACGTCAGGATTTTGCGACTACTATCCTGTCTCCCGAAGTTTGAACTCATGACTTCTTATCCTGATATTGATGGCCCTAAACCTTCGACGATCTGATGGTCCATATTATATCGAAGTTTCACGTATCGGGATTTTGCAACCCAATATCTACAAGTCGCAACTTTCTCCACACTCCAACTCCCAAAATGTCGAAATCTGAAACCACAAGATCAACAACTCCCATTGATCCAGATATAACGACGATTATCTCTCTTGAGCTTGCGAGTGCTAAAAGACACTCAGCCTTAAATTCTCCACTGATCCACTAGATCCAACGGTCCACGATGAATCGGTAGTTCTCCCTCTCATAATTCCAATCATTCGTTCAAGTTCTCAATACTTCCTGACCAAATAACTCAGCATCTCCTTCTAAGCTAAATTTCTGCGAGGTAACTTGAGCCTCATCCTTCCTTTCGAAATCTTTGAATCCTCTATCCTTCCTGAGCTTAGTTCTTACTGCAAACTCACGGATTCTAAGGGATTATGCCCGCACTCCTTGCGATTTCATGATAATCTATGATTATTTGAACTTCCCAGTTTTGTGCACTCCTTGCGATAGAATTTATTCAACCATTCACTGGGTTGGAAAAGTCTAAGACCTCAACCTACCTACGCACACCTTTCACGGATCTGTCCTATCCTTGCACTTATGTTGGTATGAAAAGCAACGGTATCTCTCCTAATATTATCTGAGGTAAAACTCGGAGTCTTGTCAATGCACTATTTGCGGACCTTCTCTACACTCCTTACAGGAATTCTCAGGACGAGAAACTATTGAAACTCATACACTTCCTCTCATGGAATTCATACATTCAACATGAAATCACACAATACAAGCATTGAAACAAATGCATAACAGAGACTAAAATCAACTGTAAACATACCATTAAATAGATGCAAATAGTAATCACCACAACACCATAAAATTGAGTCAAAACATTCTCATATTAACTCAAGCGCTTATGTACATGGTCTCTATAGAAACAACTATATGCTTATACAACTTCTACAATCTATGTTCTTCTCTTCTCTCTTGCTCTACAACTCTAAGCTTCTACTCTCTTACTATTGAGAAGAATAATACATTACAATACATACGAGGGAGCTTTCTAGAGTTTTCCCTCCTACAACTCTAAGCTATCAAATTGAAAATAAAAGCTACAACTACTTTACATTTAATACATTAATTGCCTCCAACAAACAGATGAGAGCAATGCTCAATATCTGCATTACAATCTCTAAACCATAAAAGAAAAGAATATATTTTTTAGATATTACATTAATGCTTCATACTTTCAAATTCAAAACATCCTCAAAATACCCATTCGTGCATTTCCAGTTGTCCTCCACTTTTGTGCTTGCTTACGATGCTCCTGCATCATACTCCTCTTGCTGAAAAATTCATGGGCTCATGTCCATGAGCTCCTGCACTGTATGTCCATGTTTCTGGATATTTTCATCGCTTTCCCAACTGGCATATTCAATGGGGTGTCCCTTCCACTTTACCAAGTATTCAAAATATGTCTTTCTTTGGGTCTTCTTGCTAACTCTCTGATCAATTATTTTTTCCATCTATGGCTTTTCAGCTACAGGCAGTTATTTGACCCGCTAAACTTCCTTCTGAATCTTTGTTCCTCTTGCTTCATCTTCTTTGTAAGGATACATATCTATTACATTGAATATGGGTGATATGCCCACATCATCTAGCAATTCTATCTCATAAGCATTTGCCTCAAATTTTCTCAGAATCTTACACGGCCCTATCTTTTTCATCTTCAGCTTATTATATGTTCCCCTTGGGAATATTTCCTTTGTTAGATGCGCTAAGACTAAATCTCCCACTTCGAACTGAAACTCTCTTTTATGTTGATTTGTTATGCTTGTTTTTTCGGTTAGAAATCTGCAATCGTTCTTTGATCTTACTATGGAGCTCTTGCATCTCTACTGCAAAATATTTTGCTCCGACACTTCTGAACTCATTATGCTCTAAGTATCTCAACTCATATACTCCCCTTGGCTGCATTCCATACATTATCTAGAAAGGGCTCTGTCCTGTGCTCTGGTTAGGTGAGTCTGTAACACCCTGTTTCCCCCAGTTTGTAAAAATAACTGGACTGACCAAGAACTATGGAAAACTCATGAATGTGAATATGTGATGTAAATGGACCTTGAGGAAAAGGTCAATAAATGTGAATAACATTATGAATTTTATTGCAGGACTGTTGAGAGGGGATGTGCAGAAAAAGAGACCACGATGGCGGTGGAAGGCACCTGGAAAGGTGGCNAATTATACCTCCTAGTCTCCTATATATACCAAGGAGACATTTTCATTTTGAATCATCTTGTAATTGAACATTTAAGTGGCGTAAAAGGAGGTTTCCCCCTCGAAGAGGCTTATTATCTGAAATTATCTCTTTTTAAAAGCATTGAGTACTTTTCCTGAGGTTTTTCTATGCTATATTGATGTTTGGTTCTTAACACAAATATAGTAGAATTTTCCTCACCTAATGGAGGAACTCAACACAATGGATACCATTACTTCCCAAGGGGGGAGGATTGATCCAGGTGGATATTGGCGGCCACACACCTATTCCAACTATCTCTTCGTGTTCGTTTTTTTTTCCAGCATGTTCTTTTGTATTGCTTTGTAATTGTGGGTTCTACACTTCTAGGGTTTTCTGAAGCCCCACACATCCTCTAGGTGGATACAGGTGGCCTCTCGCCTAATCCAACTGACTTATTTTGTATTTTTTCATGTCAGGACATCTTGTTGTACTTCCAGGGCCGTTTTGGGGCCCTAAACATTGTTTTTTTTTCTTACCACAATAAAACTATAAGTAGAGTCAGAGTTTGATGGATGAATGTATAGCTCTCTTAAATACCTTTCCAACGGGCTATCATGTGCCTAAAACAGAGAACGTATGCAAAATTTATGACCCTTGGAAATTGAGGTACCAAATTACACCAACTTACCCATACAACCCACATGACTTTTGGCATTTCACCTTCTAGGGCTAGGTTTTTGGATGTCTAGGGTTTTGGAATTCATGAGTAATATCAAAAAGGCCTCTTGAGCCTCATTGGAATGCATTCTTCTCAGATGGATGCGCACAACAACCACATCGCTTGTAACACCCTGTTTCCCCCAATTTGTAAAAATAACTGGACTGGCCGGGAACTATGGCAAACTCATAAATGTGAATATGTGATGTAAATGGACCTTGAGGAAAAGGTCAATAAATGTGAATAACATTATGAATTTTATTGCAGGACTGTTGAGAGGGGATGTGCAGAAAAAGAGACCACGATGGCGGTGGAAGGCACCTGGAAAGGTGGCGTTAACTACCACCGAGAATTAATACCGTATTTGGACTCCACTAGCCCGGAGAACCAAAAGTGGCTCGCTGGACCTGAATTAAATGACTCGCAGGCTGGTAGGAATATGGCTTAATGAGGGATGGGGAGGTGAACCACCTATCTGTAGAGCCATCATGACTAACCAACGCGAGGGAAATTGTTCCACATGCAACCTCGCAAGAGGATAAGGTGTGGGGTAGAAGCGATTGGGGGAAGACATGAGGGGAGAACTCTGGAAATATGTAGAGTGAGTGATAGCAGAGAGGGAGGATTGCAACCTTCGCTCCTAGTCACTGGCAGATAGAGACGTAGTCTCACAGCATCGTGGTCTCAGATCGGGGGTGGCTAGTGGTAAATTCGCTGGGAGTTGCTAAGCCTACGGTTGGGTGGAAACAAGCACCCCTCTCAGTAGTTACTTAATCCTGGTGTTATTTCTAATAAGTGTTTTGCCTCTGGCACCTTGAAATATATGTATTCTGATAATTATACTCATAAGCTGTGAAACTGTGAATGTTTTCATTATAAGAATGTCTGTGTGGTATTTTGATCAGTACTAGTAGTTGTATATGCTTATAACAAAAAAACCACGCATGGCGTATGTTGATAAATGAATTTAATTATGCATAAGCTGAACCAAGTCAGACTTCCAGTCCATTCTCAGGAATTTGTTTCCCCTTATCTGTCTCCAAGAATGCCCCAGAATAGATCTCTTCACAGAGATTCCCTCCTTGGAAAGGTTTACCAAGAACCTAGAAAAAGGACTTGAATGTGCAAGTCTCAACAACCCGTAGAAGGAGGAAAGACCCTCTTAAATTCCTGAAGTAGTAGCATAGGGATAATTATCGATCGACAGATGAGATCCGGTCGAAATATCCATGGTCATTCACGACCATTAGATTGACGAAAGAAACAAGGGAGTTACATACCTTGCCCCTTTTCCTCTATCTTCGTGAATAGCGAGGAAATCAGGATCGTAGATCCCCAAGGTCCATGAGAACATATAGACCGTTGATTTTTCCACGTCCAGGAAGTAGTGGAAGAGTGCGCTACGTGGGACATATCTGAGCCATTAGATCTTAGCTAGAAAAAACCGACAGTCGTTGGATCTGTTAAGAGATGCATGAAGTTTAAGCCCTCGTGAACAAGGGTGAAAATCCTGAGAGAGGAGTCAGTATCGGGGATCCGAAATTCGGGGTTTCAGGAGTCATGATGACTAGGGATCGGGACACTCAATGGTGAAAGTCCTGATATAGATCTAGTTCATCCATCCTTGAAGGACACGTGGCGGAGATCAAGAGTCCATCGGTATTTCGGATACCAAGGATTCGAGTTGACAAAGGATTTTCATCACTGGGAGTCACAAGTCGTGAAATCGTGAAACAACGAGGACTGTTCATCTAAGGGAGGACACATGAATGGTAATTCCTCTACCCCTCTCTTCCTTTGCAAGTAATGCACGAACAGGATCCCTTCGGAGGATCCCAGGGTCTGTAATGACCGTTTGATTTAAGAAAGAGATGCAGGCATTAATGCCATGACCCCTTCCTTTTCCCTCACGAGAGATGAAGGAATCGGGACCATAGACCCCATGGTCCATGTAAGTGCCTAGACCGTCCATCTATAGAGCACACGTGGCCACTGGTAAGCGTTTCGGCATTTTGGCACCCGAGAAACAAAAGGGAAAAGAACCCTTGTCTTCACGAGCCGCGAAATTCCGATCACCGAAGCCTCGAAATGGCGTGAGGTATGATTAAGATTGAGAAAATCCAGGATTTGATCGTTACTGTTGATCATCCCAAAATGACCACGACCGTCGATCTTGTTTGAGGTTCGTCGTCGTCCATCGAAGGGACATGTGGCTGTCGGTCGACGTTTCAGCATCCGGGAAACCAAAAGGCAAGAAACCTTGTCTTCGAGAGTCATGAAATCCCAATACCCAAAATCCCATTGACCGTTGGATCCACGCTCCTAAGATCCGTCGATCTCTTACATGAGTTTCCATATCGGAATTCAGATATTTGAATGACGAAGAGTCTTGGAGTCGTTGCATTTCGAACTCCCGAGTACCGAAACCCCGAAAGGATCCATACCATTGGATCAGGGGAGGCTTACAGCTCTCAATCTCCCTTTGGAGGGAAACTTTGGAGACCTCGGAAGTTTTGGGGATTTGAATGGGGAAAGGTAGAAGTCATGTATCGTGAATATCTAAATCGTGAAAAGCCGATAAGCTCTTGGTTGGCTTAAGCATGTGGACACCGTATAGGGTCACGTAGATAAGACCCCAAGAGAGAAACTTGCCCCTCGCTAGCCCCGTCAGGGTTCGGCATTTCGCTGTTTCAAGCTTCAAGGTTTTGCAGAGTCAAGCGACTCAACATTCCGGTAGCACTGAGTCGTGAAGTGTGAAAAGACGTCATGTTGATTCGGTCCATAGTCGTGAACTACAATCATATGGAGGTGGAAAAAAAAAGAAGGAAAGAGCTAGCCTGCGCTAAGCCTCGTAGGACATTGAGGATTCTGGTTTTTGAGAAATCAACGAAAAAGTTTGATTTGAGTAGTGGGTATGTGACAAAGTGGTATCAGATCATGGTTACAACACTCGGCCTGATTAGGCTCATGCACAAATTGCGCATGAGCTCCGTTCGAAGCACTCCTATGAGGAGTAACCCCCTAACTTAACTCTCTTGTCCAGGATTAAAACTTGGGAATGAGAACCCGACTGTGTATGCATGTGAAAGAGTTATAACTTTATGCATATATTATAAAATGTATTTAACCCTCCACTAATAACCAGTGTTTGTCTTTTCACCCAAGCGAAAGATCAGCCACAGGAAACTACAGACGCAGAGTATGGTAACTCACCAAGAAGTGGGGGAAGGCTCCCACAACCGAGACGAAGAGTCTGATGAAAGAAGAGCAATAGGAACACCTCCATATCTAGCCGAGACTGTGAGGAGTCTCATGGTTGAATTGCAGAGCTGCAAGGCCGATAATGAAAGGATGATGAAAGAACAAGAAAAACAAACTAAAATTAATGTTGTATTACTGCAGAGCTTATCCGACCTACAGCGACAAATGCAACATGAACCCGAAGTGCAGAAACATGGTCGTATCAGTGGCCATACTGAGAGAAGCACCTAGAGAAAGTTCCACCCCAGAGGTAAAGGACCAGTGCCAGACGATTCCACTGAGAAGGAAGCTGGCAATTCAGAAGGTTCTTCCAGTAGCAGGACCAGTTCCTATTCTTAAAGAAAATAGAAGAAGCAAAAGACTTCCAAGAGTCATAAATTTGAGGAATTCAGAAAGGCCAAACCTCCCTCCTTCGACGAAGAGATAAAGAAGGGAGAGGAAGCTGAGGCCTGGCTACTTGGACTGAAGAAATATTTCAGGGTCCATGATTTTTCAGAGAATTTGAAGGCATGAGTGGCCACTTTCAATCTGAATGGAAAGGCTTCCATCTGGTGGGAAGATCTAAAGAACATGAAAGGGGTTCGTGAGGAGGACCTCTCTTGGAAACAATTTGAGAAATACTTCCGGAAGAAGTATTTGTCGGAAAAATACTTCGACGAGAAGGCTAAAGAGTTTTATGAACTCAAACTGGGGCAACTCACTATAGAGGATTATGTCAACAAATTCCTCGACTTATTGAGATATGTACCTTACATCAAAGCAGAAAAGGTGAAGGCGCGACGCTTCATCAGTGGGATACCCAAGGAATACCGGAACCGAATCGAATTTGACGAGACAAAGACCTTAGAAGACACTATTCGAAAAGCAACATATTGTCATGAACAATATGGACATTGGGCAGAGTCCCATGGAGACTGGAAACAGAATAGTGGTTCGAGATTTCAGAAAAAGGGGATCAAATCCTCAGGATTTAAAAACTATGAGAAGAACCCCAGAATGAAATATCCATCCTGGAGTGTACTCCAACAGAACTTTCCACCATCAGACGGAAATAAAACTTCTGGACCTATACCAGTAAAGACTAGTAACCCAAAGAGAGAACCTCTGAAATGTTGGGGTTGCAGAAAAGAGCATCTCCTAAGAGATTGTCCACACCGACAACAGAATAGTCAGAAAGTTTATAACATTCGGGAAGCTACCACAGTCAATGATGTGGAAAGGAGTGTGCTACAGATTATGTAGCATTGGATAATAACCAAGCTGACCACCAAGCTTCAGTAGTGGAAATAGAAGGTATGATTTTCAACCATCTAGTGTCTGTTCTAATTGACCCTGGTTCAAATTTGAGTTATATAGCCCCTAAAGCTGTTGATAAGTGTAAGCTACAGCCACAAAAACAAAACAAACCATGGTTGGTACAACTAGCCACTGGCACCAAAAGAAGGGTGGTAGAGGTCATACCCGCCTGCCAGTTAATGTTGGGTGAATTCCCCACCCAAGAAACCCTTAATGTATTACCCCTGGGATCATATGATCTATTGATTGGTATGGACTGGCTAGCTGCCCATAAAGCCAAACTAGACTGTTACCATAAAACCTTAGAATGTATGAGCAAAGAAGGAAAAATGATAACCCTTCAAGGGATCCGAAAACTGGTCTCAGTGAGACAAATATCATCCCTGCAAATGAGAAAGTATTGTTGAAAGGGATGCCCCCTATACGCAGTACAGGTGTTGAAAAAAATCGAAGGTGCTATACTAAGCCCTGATGATCACCCTATCTTGAGAAAATACAGAGATGTGTTTTCGGAAGAGGTAATGGGTATACCTCCGAGAAGATACATTGACTTCTCGATAGAACTTGCACCAGGAGCAGTGCCAATGTCCAGGACACACTATCGAATGAGCACACCTGAGTTAGTTGAACTCAAATTGCAATTGAAAGAAATGATGGATAAGGGTTATATTTGACCCAGCATGTCCCCATGGGGAGCACCAGTCCTATTTGTGAAAAAGAAGGATGGTAC
>SNQJ01S0009218.1:419096-441696 GCA_010110895.2 Picea sitchensis | reverse complement strand
TGGCTACCATAGTGCATGCCTTGAAAATGTGGAGGCATTACCTCTTGGGAAGAAAATTTGTACTTATGACAGATCACTGTGGATTGCGATATTTGTTTGACCAACCAAAGCTCAATACTAGACAAGCTAGATGGATGGCCCTCCGTAGTGAATTTGATTTTGAAATCAAACACATCAAAGGTAAAGAAAATAGGGTGGCTGATTCCCTTAGAAAAAGCATGAAAACAATTCACCTGGCAGCGGTGAGTACCTGTAAGACAGATGTCAAGAACAGAGTCATAAATGCACAAGAAACAAATCCCTTCATTCAAACGTGACCCTGTACCTACAGCAAGAACCCTCTGAAGTAAAGTATGAAAGCTACCAAATGACCGAAGGAGGTCTGCTCACTTACAGAGATAGATTGTACATTCCAAATGCTGACGACTTGAAGAGGTTCATCATGGATGAACTACATAAAAGACCATACATTGGTCACCCAGGATACCAGAAAATGATCACTGCCACCCAGAAACAATTTTATTGGCCTGGATTGAAGAAATACATAGCCAAATATTTGGCCCAATGCATAGTGCCAACAGGTTAAAGCATAACATCAACACCCAGCAGGACTATTACACCCTTTACCTATCCCAGAATGGAAATGGGAAACCATCTCCATGGATTTTATCACTGAATTGCCAACTTCAACCAAACAGAATGACATGATTATGGTAGTGGTGGATAAACTGAGAAAGTCTGCTCATTTCATCCCCATCAAATCAACCTGCAAGGCGA
The DNA here is from genome assembly GCA_010110895.2 of Picea sitchensis. Lineage (NCBI taxonomy): Eukaryota > Viridiplantae > Streptophyta > Pinopsida > Pinales > Pinaceae > Picea > Picea sitchensis. The sequence goes on along the minus strand of SNQJ01S0009218.1, from coordinate 440,919 downwards.
TAGATATCGCCCAGATATTCATGAAAGAGGTATTCTGACTGCACGGTATGCCGAGAGAGATAATATCTGACAGAGACACAAAATTTACTTCCAATTTTTGGAAATCACTGATGGCTGGGTTGGAGACCAAATTGTTGTTCAGCACCGCCTATCACCCTCAAACTGACGGATAGACAAAAAGACGGAATCAAATATTAGAGGATATGTTAAGGATGCATGTAATGCATCAACCCAGGAAATGGGAAGACTACCTACCATTGGTAGAATTCGCTTACAACAACGGCTACCAAGCATCCTTAAAGATGAGTCCCTTCAAGGTCCTCTATGGTAGGCCGTGTAATACTCCAATCAGCTAGATTAATCCTGTAAATAAGATTTCTTTTGGACCCAACATGCTGAAAGAAATGGAACAGCAAGTGGCTCAGATAAAACAAAATATGAAGATCGCCCAGAACCGACAGAAAAGTTATGCTGACCAAAAGAGAACTCCAAGAGAGTTCAGAATGGGAGACCATGTATATCTCAGAATTAAGCCCAGAAGGAGTTCCCTGAAAATGGGAGCTTGTGCCAAGTTGGCACCTCGGTATTGTGGACCCTTTGAGGTTCTAGATAAAGTGGGACCTGTAGCCTATTGGCTAGCACTTCCTCCCACAGTAAAAGAACATAATGTTTTTCCTGTTTCATTACTGAAGAAATATGTACATGATACTAATCATATAATTGACTGGTCTGTGATCCAGGTGGAACCAGAGGGAGAATTTCTACTAGAACCCCATTGCATACTGGACAGAAAGGAAACCCCGCTCCCAACTGAACCACTGCACAGGTCAAGGTGCAGTGGAAACATTTTGGCCCAGATGAGGCTACATGGGAAATGGAGGATGCCATGAGACAGGCATATCTGATTTTGTTTACTTCTGTACATGCAATTCATGTTAATAGATAAGAACATCGAGGATGATGTTCCTTTTAAGGGGGAGGGAATTGTAACACCATGTTTCCCCCAGTTTGTAAAAATAACTAGACTAACCAAGAACTATGGAAAATTCATGAATGTGAATATGTGATGTAAATGGACCTTGAGGAAAAGGTCAATAAATGTGAATAACATTGTGAATTTTATTGCAGGACTGCTGAGAGGAGATGTGCAGAAAAAGAGACCACGATGGCGGTGGAAGGCACCTGGAAAGGTGGCGTTAACTTCCACCAAGAATTAATACCGTATTTGGACTCCACTGGCCTGGAGAACCAAAAGCGGCTCGCTGGCCTGGAATTAAATGTCTTGCAGGCTAGCAGGTCGATGGCTCCTCGGGAATTAATGAGGGATGGGGAGGTGAACCGCCTATCCGTAGAGCCATCATGACTTACCATCGCAAGGGAAATCGTGCCACATGCAACCTCGCAAGAGGATAAGGCGTGGGGTGGAAGGGATTGGGGGCAGACGTGAGGGGAGAACTCTGGCGATATGCAGAGTGAGTGAGAGCAGAGAGGAAGGATTGCAACCTTCGCTCCTGGTCACTGGAAAATAGAGGCACAGTCTCACATCATCGTGGTCTCAGCTCGGGGGTGGCTAGTGGTAAATCCGTTGGGATTCACTAAGCCTACAGTTGGGTGGAAACGAGCACCCCTCTCAGCAGTTGCATAACCCCTGGTGTTATTTCTGATAAGTGTTTTGCCTTTGGCATCTTGAAATATATGTATTCTGATAATTATGCTCATAAGCTGTGAAATTGTGAATGATTTCATTATAAGAATGACTGCATGGTGTTTTGATCAGTACTAGTATTTGTATATTTGTATGGAAAGACTACATATGGCTTATGTCCTCATGAATCGTTAATTAAATGCATACTAATCTAATTCAGATTTCACGTCTGGTTCTCGGGAGAGCGATACCCTTATCTGTTTCAGATAGTACCCTTGGTAAACCTTCCCATAGGGATACCCTTCTCAAAAATCCCATCAAGAACCTGGAAGGAGGACGTGAGGGTGCAAGGCCCTAAGAAATCCCTGATAGGTATCGAATCGACGGATGACATCCCGTTGGGAGGTCTGTGGTCACTCACGACCGTCAGATAAGAAGAAGAAGCTGGAAAGTTAAGTATCGCAACCTTGATAGATGTTGATAGACGGACGAGATCCCTTCGGGGAATCTATGGTCACTCATGACCGTTAGATTCGGTAAGAGGAAGCTGGAAAGTTAAGTGCCTTAACCTTGATAGGTGGTGAACGATGGACGATATCCCATCGGGAAATCTGCGGTCACACACGACCGTTAGATTGGTAGGAGAAAGTAGGGTGTTAAACGCCCTACTACTTAGTTTCTTTGTGACTTCATGGATAGTGAAGAGATCGGGACCATAGATCCCCAAGGTCCATGAGAATATCCGGACCGTGGATCTCTCCATGTTTAGGAAGTCGTGGGAGAACCTGCAAGTTAGGAAGCTGTCTGAGCCGTCAGATCTCGGCTGAAAATCCCGACAACGGTTGGATCTGTCAGGGGATACCCGAGGGTTAAAAACCTTAGTGAATCGGGATTTTCCATGGTGGAAACCCCGGAGTAGATCTAAGTCGTCCGACTAACGGAGGCCACGTGTCAAGACATCACCCATTTCGGGAAATCGGGAGTCGCGGAATCGGGATTCCTGTTGACAAGAGTTCGGGATTCTCCATGGTGAAAACCCCGAGATGGATCTGAGTTGTCTGATTGATGGAGGCCATGCGTCGTGAGATCTCCCATTTCAGGAAATCGGAAATTGTGAGATAGGGAGTCCTGGCGACAAGGGATTTGGACTTTCCTGGGTGGAAACCCCGGAGCAGTTGTGGACCATCCGATTTAAGGAGGTGACGTGTCGAGAGATTACCCATTTCGGGAAATCGGGAATCGGGGATTCGGGAGTCCTGTTGACAATAGGTTAGGCTCTCGGCTTGATAAATCACGACGGAAGAGAGGTTGTGGTCATATGGGAAGAGTTCATATTGACCAATGCTTAACCCAAGGGACTAATCACCGATTGAGGCTCGTTCAGCACTTCGGCGTTTCGGCATTCGGGATACCGAAGGGCATGTTCCCCTGTGCTCTCAAACCCCAAAGTCCAGACTTATAAACCTCGAGATGTTAGCATGTGGTTAGGCTCTGATGAATGGTCAGGATCCTCTCGGAGGATCCTGGGACTGGGATGACCGTCAGATGCAAGGAAGAGATTCCAGTTTTACGTTGGGGCGCGAATGCGCATTAGGGTAAGTAGCGAGCAGATCTGGATGGCTAGAGTCCACCCACCTAGATCTACGGCTGAGGATTCATTCAAGAGCCCCCTTGCCATTCTGATTTTAATGGGGAGGGGGGGGTCCGAAATTGGATGCACAACTCTCGAACGGTCGAGATTAATTCATCACGATCAACGGCACTCAGGTGGATTTCGGACCCCCCTTTCCATTCTGCCTTTAATGGGGGGGGGATCCGGAATAGTGTGGCGTGTGAAGTGGGGCCCCCTCCTGTCCTGTCGACTACCGTGTCACACTTCCCCCTCTGCCACATGTACTCCACTTAACCGTGTGACGGGGCCTGTTCTCATTGGCTGTTCTCTAGCCCTGTTGAGGAAAATCCCTATTGGTCGGTCGCTAGCTCTGTCAAGGTTCAGCGGTTGCAAAGCCAAATGGTTTGAAATTACCACAGTGTCGAGACGCGAAATACAGAAGACACTGAGTTCATTTGAACTGTGATCGTGACCCGTGATCACATGGGAACGGAGAGAGAGAGAGAAAGATCCAGCTTACACTGGGCCTCCATGGATATTTAGGGGTTCTGATTCAGCAGAAGACCAGAAAAATCCAATTTAGGTAGTGAGTATGTGACAGAGTCATTATATGCAAATTCCTCTTGCGGTAGAATCTGATCCCACTGACTATGACGTTCAGCTACTAAACTCCTCAACAAGTCTCCCAAACTTTGATTTACCACCTCAGTCTTTCCATCCATCTGAGGGTGATATGTTGAGCTAAAAGATAAAATTGTCCCCAGCTTATTCCATAGTGTTCTCCAGAAATGACCAACAAATTTGGTATCCCTGTCTGAAACAATACTCTTGGGTAAACCATGAAGTCGAACAAATTCTTTAAAAAACAGATTTGCAATGTGCATTGCATCACTGGTTTTCTGACATGGAATGAAATGTGCCATTTTTTAGAATCTGTCGACTACCATGAATATGGAATCACAACCTCTCTATGTCCTTGGCAATCCTAACACAAAATCCATGCTTATCGCATCCCAAGGCCTCTCTGGTACTGGAAATGGTTGATACAATCCTGTATTCTGTCTTTTCCCCTTTGCGTGCTGGAAAATTATACATCTGTGGAAAAATTTCTTGACATCTGTCCTCATCCCTTGACAATAATATAAAGTGTTCAGTTGCATGAATGTTTTATCCTGGCCGAAATGTCCAGCCAATCCCCCACTATGATTTTCCTTTAAAATGTTTTCTCTCATAGAACTCTTCGGGATACACAATTGATTTCCTTTGAATAATAATCCATCTTGGATCAAATATTCAACCCATTTGCTTCTATCTCTCAGAGTAGGATTCTCACGGGATTCATAAGTGTCCCTGAAATATGAATCATCTCTTTTCATTTCCCTAAGGTTATCAAAACCTAAAGTCTTCACACTAAACTCCTACAGAATCAAACATTTCCTGCTCAATGCATCAACAACCTTATTAGCAATTCCATAAATGTGTTTTATAAAAAAAGTAAAGTTCTGCATAAATTCAACCCATTTTTCATGTTTATGGTTCAGTTTCTCCTATCTAGTTACAAATTGTAAAGCATGGTTGTCATTGTACAAAACGAACTCTTTCGGAACCAAGTAGTGTGTCCATTTCTTTAGCGCGTGTATGATTACATAAAACTCTTTATCATATGTAGAATAATTTCTCTTGGAATCATTCAACTTCTCACTGAAGTATGCAATTGGTCTATTGTCTTGACTTAAGACTGCTCCAATCGCAAATCCACTTGTGTCACATCTCACTTGAAATTTCTTACTAAAATCTGGCAAACACAGAACTGGTTGTCCAGTAATCTTCTCTTTCAACAACTTGAAACTTTTCTCTACTTCCTCTATCTAATGAAAAGATTTGTGTCTTTTCTTGACTGTGTCCATCATTGGCGCAGAAATTCCACTAAAATTTATGATGAACTTCCTTTAAAAATTGGCTAGTCTATGGAAGATTCTGACTTCAAAGATATTCCTTGGTGATGGTCATTATTTGATTTCTTTTATTTTCTCAGGATCCATCTTTAACTCATTCGAAGATATCACAAACCCCAAATAAATCAGTTCCTTCTTCATGAAAGACAACTTCTTCAAATTTATCAGCAACTTCTCTTGCTGCAACCTCCTCATCACTAGAGTTAGGTGTCTCAAATGTTCTTCCTCGGTCTTATTGAATATTAGTATATCATCCAGATACACAACTACAAAATTTCCAATGAAATATTTCAAGACTTCGTTCATTAATATCATTAAAGTACTTGGTGCATTCGTCAAACCAAACGGCATGACAATCCATTCATACAGCCCTTCATTTGTCTTGAATGTTGTCTTCCATTCATCACCTTCCCTCATTCTAATATAGTGATATCCGCTTTTCAAATCAATTTTTGGAAAAAAAAAATCTCCACTCAAGCAATCCATCAAGTCATCCATCCTCGTTAAAGGAAATCTATACCTGATGGTGATTTTGTTTATAGCCCTCGAGTCTGTACACATTCTCCATCCACCATCTTTCTTCATACTTAACACTGTTGGCACAGTGCATGGACTCAAGCTTTCTCTAACCAATCCTTTGTCCATCAAATCCTTGACTTACTTCTTAACTTATTCATTCTCCTACGCCATCAGTCTGTACGTTGCTTTATTTGGTAAAATCACCCTTGGTATAAGGTAAATATGATGGCTTATACTTTTTATGGGTGGCAACGAACAAGGTAAATCATCCACCACTATATCAGTGAAAGTCTCCAACATTTCCCGAATTTCCTCAGGTATATCATCCATCGAAGTACTGCTCAAGATGACTCTAGGTTTCCTCACCAAAACAAACTTCATTTCTTCATCCTTCTTGAAATCATCCAGAAGTTCCTTCCCACTCATGATAAGTATAGTATTTCTTGTTTCTTCTTTCACCTTCTTGTCTTCAATTGGCAACAACATATGCATCCTACCATTCTTTTCCAAGGTATATGTGTTCTTTCTTCCGTCATGAACAACATTCCTTTCATATTTCCATGGTCTCCCCAACAAAAAATGACAGACATCCATGGGAATAACATCACATAAGATCTCATCTTTGTATCCCCCTATCTTAAATTCAACTAAACATTGTTTAGTGATTGTAACCTGATGTCCCTTTTGCAACCATGAAACCTTGTATGGGCTCGAATGTGCAACTGTCTCCAATTCCAGCTTCTCCGCCATCTCTGTGAATACTAGATTATCCATGCTTCCACTGTCCACAATTACTTTGCATACCCTATCCTTGGTCTTGCAAGCAGTTATGAATAAACTATTCCTCTAGACTGGATTCTCCATCTCTTTCTCTGGCTTCAAGAGAATTTTCCGCATCATTAAGGATCTTCCGCCTTCTGCATCTCCTACCTCAACATTTCGCCTTTACACTTCTGAAATGTGAGCTTCGCCTCCTCCATCTCATTTTCTATCAGTACATTCCCAAGACATGTGTTCGATCTTTCCACAGACAAAACACTTTATTTCACCACCTCTGCCTCTTCATGTTCATCTTGCTCGAGGAAAAGTGTTCCTGTAGGCATATTGTCCTCCTTGTGATCTTCCTCCCCTTCCTGGGTGGTTATGAGGTTTCTTTTCTTCATCCTTGGGCTTCTGTACTCTGTCCTGGGAAATTTCTTTGCCTCTACTCTGACTTCTACCTCTGCCCCTTTGACCCTGGTTTCGGATCAATTTCTCTTATGCCTTTGAAGCAATTTGATAAGCATCTTCTACATTCCTGATTGTCACCATGCTCATCTCATCTTGAATTTCATATCTCAAACCATTCATGTATCTCGCAACCTTTTCATCATCACTCTCATGACGAATTGCCCTGATGTTGAGTCTGTAAAACCCCTCAGTGTATTCCTTCACTGTCAACCCCTTTTGCCTCAAATTCTGCATTCTTCGAAACCGGTTAATTTGGTAATCTCTGAGTAAAAACTTTGCTTTCATATTTTCTACCATCCTATCCTATATTTTGATTCATTTTTTTTCCTTTTCAACGCCTTTCAACCTGTAGTTCATCCCACCACAGTGTTGCATGCCCCTTCAGTCTAGTGACAACATGTTTTACTTTCTTATCTTCTTCGATATCCTCATAGTCAAAGTATTTATCCAGATCTCTAAACCAATCTAGCAGCTCCTCAATGTCTAAGTTGCCTTCATACATTGGGATATCCATATTTTCTCTGGCCCCTATTCTTGCAACAACTTTGAATAGATGTTCCTCTGCAGCATCTTCGGCTACAACTTCTTCTTCTTCGGGTCTGGATTAATTCTCGTTTTCGAATTCACTGACATCTCCAGCGTCAGCTGTCTGTTTATATGATGTCTCCATAGAATCCAATCGAGCACGAATTTCTCTCATTTCCCTTTCCACAGCTGGATCAAGCATTGGTCTCTCTTGAATTCTTCTTGGTGGTATTGTTTAAATATGTTCCACGCAGAATTCAAATCACAACTTGCCTTCTATCCTCTCTTGCCTACAAAAAACAATGATTGTAGGCTCTGATGCCCCCTGACGCAACACCCCTATCTCAGTAGGTTCTACTTGACTTCTCGATCTTTGGATCTTTCTATTTCTTTGAGATGAAATGGCTCTTTAGTTCCCACTAGCAACTTCACACATATATACACGTCCTTCTTAGAAGTTACGCCTGTGCGAACAAGCACTGGGCATGAATTTCTACTACGCGTGACCAACTGATGTGACCACAACCTTTACCTGAAAGAGTGTTTTGGGTTTCACGACTTCACAGTTCTTGTTGTGAGTCCCTCTGACTCCCTTGACTCCCAAAAACCCAAAATGGGCTAATGGATCTTTAACTCCTCCCTTATGCCTCGACCATGTAACCTCAGTCACGTCCTGGGGTCCACCTATGAACACGTCGGGATTTCGTGACTCGTGAGCTCACGATGCGACTCCTGACCTGTCTCTCGAAGTCTGAACTCACAACTTCTTCTCCTTAGATCGACGGCCTTAAACCTTCGACGATCTGATAGTCCAAATTATATCGGAGTTTCGCGTATCGGGATTTCACAACCCAATATTTGCAAGTCACGACTTTCTCCACACTCCAACTCCCGAAATGTCAAAATTCAAAATCACAAGATCAACGGCTCTCATTGATCTAGATCTAACGATGACTATTTCTCCTGAGCTTGCGAGTGCTAAAATACACTCAACCTTAAATTCTCCATTGATCCACTGGATCCAACGGTCCACGGAGAATCGGTAGCTCTCCCTCTCAGAATTCCAACCGTTTTTTCAAGTTCTCAATACTTCCTGACCAAATAACTTGGTGTCTCCTTCTGAGCTAAATTTCTGCGAGGTAACTTCGGCCTCATCCTTCCTTTCGAACTCTTCGAAGCCTCTATCCTTCCTGAGGTTAGTTCTTACTGCAAACTCATGGATTCCAAGGGATTCTGCCCGCACTCCTTGCGGTTTCACGATAATATATGATTATCTGAACTTCCCAGTTCTATGCACTCCTTGCGACATAAGTTCTTCAACCATTCACTGGGTTGGAAAAGTCTAAGACCTCAACCTGCCTACGCACACCTTGCACAACTCTGTGCTATCCTTGCACTTTTGCTGGTATGAAAAACAATGGTATCTCTCCTGAGCTTATCTGAGGTAAAACTCAGAGTCTTGTCAACGCACTCTTTGCGGACCTTCTCTGCACTCCTTGCAGGAATTCTCTGGACGAGAAACAATTGAAACTCATACCCTTCCTCTCACGGAATTCATACATTCAACATGAAATCACACAATACAAGCATTGAAACAAATGCATAACAGATACTGAAATCAACTGTAAACATACCATTAAATAGATGCTAATAGTAATCACCACAACACCATAAAATTGAGTCAAAGAATTCTCATATTAACTCAAGTGCTTATGTACATGGTCTCTATAGCAACGGTTATCTGCTTATACAACTTCTACAATATTTGTTCTTCTCTACTCTCTTTCTCTATAGCTGTAAGCTTCTACTCTCTTACTATTGAGAAGAATAATACATTACAATACATATGAGGGAGCTTTCTAGAGTTTTCCCTCCTACATCTCTAAGCTATCAAATCGGAAATAAAAGCTACAACTACTTTACATTTAATACATTAATTGTCTCCAACAAATAGATGAGAGAAATGCTCAAGATCTGTGTTACAATCTCTAAACCATAAAAGAAAAAAATATATTTTCCAGATATTACATTAATGCTTCATCCTTTCAAATTCAAAACATCCTCAAAATACGCGCTAGTGCATTTCCAGTTGTCCTCCTCTTTTTCACTTGCTTATGATGCTCCTGCATCAATGGTGGTCCAAGATAAGAAGGCAGGGGGTTATTAGAATTTGCGTAGACCTAAGGAAGTTGAACGATACCTATTTTCTTGACCCTTTTTCGAACCCCATTACAGACAAAGTGCTAGAAAACATAGGAGAGCAGGAGGACTACTCGTTCATTGATGGCTTTTCAGGATACCATCAGATAAAGTGATCTGAAAATCCTTTGACACCATTTATTCCTTTAAATATTTACATGAAACATCTAACTTGATTCAGAGTTAGTTTACTGATCATATTGAGGTGATTTACAAAATTTTGATGATGTGCTTCTTATCCAAAAACTCATAAAGTGATGATTAATTTGTATAATGATGAGATGAAAAAGTAGAAAATAAAAGAACTTAATATATAAATAAATTAGTATATATATATATATATATTGTTAACATATATTACTTCATATTCAAAGTCCCTTTATATAGCATGATTGTTCTCCATCATCTCAAAATACCTGATCACATTACAATATGGGCTCACAAAAATCCAATTTAATGGACTCTCTTTAATTACACTACTCAAAACAATAAAATGAGTTCACCATTGAAATTCTTGCAAAATTCTGAGAATTTTGACTATAAAGTTGACCAAATTTTGAACTGGCTCAATTTTACCCTCTTTGGCACGCAAAACAATGTGATAAAAGATCATTAATGGAAATTTAGACTAAGACTTTTAGACTAAGATCATGCTTTACGAGACAACCATACTTGGCCTCTTTTATGAACGTACTTCGTGACATCCGTACATCCTCGAGATCCATGCCCTGCATCTATATTTGTGCCCTCATTCTATGAGTATACATGGGAATGCATGCCAAGGCCTTGGGATTCACACCCATATATAGGTCGTGGGCCTCCAAAACTCCACGCAAAATTTAGGAAACTTAATACTAAGTTTGGTGGAGTCTTCGTTAAAAGTGGCACACATGGCCTAACAGGTAAATAATTGTAATTATTGGGGAGAGGTTGTAGGTTCCAACCCCCCACAATCTCCTCTATTGTCGGTGTTTTGTTATAACGTGTGAATATACATAGAATGTGGTTATATGGGTTATATAACCAAAGTTTTGAAACCCCCAGCTGCGCAAAACTCTAGGTTATATGATATAGAATATGAACTAGGGGCTGGGGGATTATCCCTCAGGGCCCCTTTCCCCCACCAACTAAACTTTGGTAAGGCTTAAATATATGTGGTCAAGTATATGGTTAAGTGGCAAGTGTGTGGTGTATTGGTAATGGAGCTTGGTGTAAGGCTTTGGGAAGTCACAAGTTCAACCCTCGTCGATTCCCCAAAATTTTACATAACTATGACTATAAAGGCCAATAGGAGGTCACCACGTGGTGGTCTCTCATTGGCTTATCCATGACACTTGGAAACAAACAATAGGTCCATCTTGATGTATGATCTTCCCAGTCACCTGCCAAGTGATCATGTGTCATGTCACCTTCCTTCCATGTGTCACTATGTGGGAGTGCCATGTCACTTAAGCGATTATGCAATCACATACCATGTGTCACCCTTGCAGTGGTGCCACATGTCACCTTTTTTACTTTTTCCCTTTGACTTTTTCCATTTGACTTGAACTTTGATCGCTCATAACTTTTGCATATGAACTCTGTTTGACCTGTCATTTGTGTCATTGGAAAGCTAATGATGAGCTCTATGCAATGATGTATGATAATTTCATACAATAAAAATTTGAGCTTCTTTGGATCCCTTGGGACCTCTGTGAGTGTTCTAGATCCTCGTGGACCTTTGTGAATGTTCCTTAGATCCTCTTGGATCACACCTTCCCACCAAAGAACTTTTGGACCTCTAAAAGTATAGTACTCAACAAATTCGTGATGATTCTTCTTCACTCTTCCATCTTACGAAATGCCCTTATCTAGTAACTTAGTGATGAAGCTTCTTCACTCTTCCACCTTGTTGAATATTCTAGAATTAAGTCTTCATCTCGTATCTTTGATCCTAGGTATTAGATCAGTGTACTTTTTTCTACTTTTATGGAATATGGCTTTGACTTGGCCTCTAGCACTGTCGCTAATAGCTCTAGTTACGACTCATAGATTCCCTGGAAAAAAAGTCATGTTCATTGAATCTATGTAATACTTGTATATTGTATTTTAACATCCACTTCCATCTCCTATTCTACTGAAGATAGTCTATCTCATCTAATATGAAACCAAGTCGAATGTTGATCTATGCCTTGCCCTTTTGGACTCGTTGTTCTTGTACTACTGATGTATCTGTAGGAGTATCTGAATGAATTCCTTTTCCATTACTTCTCCTTCCTTAGAAACAACTTGATATGTATTGTTGTCATTTGTACTTGACTTGCTTTCTTCTATTAAAGGTATACACCCACACGAACATGACATAGTATTTTAAATATGTTTATAACATGCACCTTTATGCCTCTTAAAAGAGGATTATTTCTCCTTTACCAGCTCTAGAAAATTTTGCATTACTTCGATGCTCTTTCCACTTCTGATCTACATGTTTCAACTACCTGCATCCTTCTGTTCCTTCACCTTCGGTTCTTTAGAAGCAAGAATGTTAACTTAGATAATTCGATATATATGTAGTCCTTTAGTTGATTACAAGACAATACAATTGCTTATCAGTTGTCCAAAGGATTGGAAATATTTATAACGAGATTTCTCTCACTCTAAAACAAAGTGGCTATATAAAATTATCTTTTAACGAGATTCCTCTCACTTCAATAATATGCAATATGGCTACCTAGAAATCTCTTTAATGATATTCCTCTCACTCTTTACAATATATAAGGTGGAAATATAGAAACTCTCTTACAAAATCCCTCTCACTCTTATCAACATATAAGGTGGCGATATAGAAATTTTGCAGAGTCCCTCTCACTCTTATTATTTACAATGAGTGGATTACAATCCTCCAAATATAATTTAGGAGATATACACATATGCATACAAATATACATATTTACAATGATGGATGATTTATTCATGGACTCATCCTCTCCTTAGTACTGGAAGGAGTTTCATAGCTTCCGACCTCTCACAATGCCTTTGACACTGATGTTGAATCTGGCATTGAATTTGATGTTGAATATAATGTTGAATCCAAAGAACCATTAGACCAAACGATACGCCTTCCCAGTAACCTATATAGACTCTCTTTGCAAATACTAGGCATTGTTGTGTTTGGAGCAACTTCCCTTGAATACACAAGTACTTGACCATTATGGAATGAAACTACATAGCCTTCATCTTCAAATTCCACAACTGAGAGTAGGTTTACCTTTAAGTATGGAACATATAACATATTCTTTATTCCCAAAAATCGTCTCGACTAGATGCAAACCCCCACCACCTCCTAGGGCTCGTGCGAACTCCCGATTTAGGATCGTTCTTACAAGGGAGCTGAATTAGTTATCGGGTCCTCTATGAACCCTCAAAACTATTACCACAAGTCTTTTTCCCTTTCCCTACGCACAAATTTTCATTCGTGAGGGTCTTATCTTGTCAGCGGAGAAATCCACGTGACCCCAGGTCAAAACCGTGGACTAAGATCTTTAATCCGTAGGAACTCCGCCACTTCATAGCTTTGGGCTTCGGGAGTTCCAACAAATACAACCCACAATCCTCTCAAATGTCAAATTCGTGAACAACCGAACAACAACAAAGATCAATGGATCACGCTACACACCAAGATCTATGACTTACAAAGGTTTCATGACTCTGGGCTTCGAGAGTTTTACCCACTCCAACACGCAATACTTCTGGAGTTTCGAACTTTGAATTAGCAGATCGGATTGTTTTCATTCATCTCATATCCTTGGTCTTTGTTTACTCTGCGCTCTGGGCTTCGGAGCTTTTCACAATACAAGACCTCAAATCCTCCGGAGTGCTAGACTAGCGAACTCGCGAAGGGGTCTCAATCAACAATCCATGCGCCCACACCAACGGGCGATCGAGATATATTCTGGGAATCCGAGGTTCAAATCTTTTCATGTCTTGACTGGTACTTCCTTTCGAATCCGCGAATGTCGAATTCAAGATCAATGATCCAGATTCCACGCCACCGTCTACAACTCACAGGAAATCCGGGGCTCCAGGCTTCGATGTTTCCTAACCCTTTATGAAGGGACATGTCCATTAATTAACTCGTGGGTTTGAAACCACCATTTCACTTTTTACTTTTTCACATACACCCATTTTTTAGTATACTTGTAAACCTATATATATATATATAACATCGATAACAACATTAATCCTTTCACATCATTGAAAATAATTCCAAAATAAAGTAGTCATACAGGACAAGAGAAAACTACAACTACCATGCAAAGATAAGCTGATGAGAAAATGTAGATATCAAACTAGAAAATGGAGCAACCAAACAATGATCAGAAAATAGATATGGAGATTGAGGTGGTGAAAAGGTGAGAGGAGTCTAGAGAAAACGTTGCCATGGGATGACCATTTGATACCTAAACCATTGGATGAGGTTGCAGACGTAGAATCAATTGCTTATGATATAAAAAGGTATTACTTGTGAGAAGAATCAAGAGGAAAAGGAAACCGATTGTAGACAGTGTTGTATTGATAACATCATAAGAAACCTTTTTTAATGCAAAGAAGGCCCAGGTCAGTGAGTTTTTGGGAGTGAGTATGGTGATCTCACATGCCGCCATTGACAAATCCAAGGTAGAGGAAAGAGAAGTTGATATCATGAAGATAACTAGAATCTCTTCAGCGTCAAGTGGGGTACTACAAATACACTACTCAAGTTGTGTTGATTTTGAAAGAAGACTTTTTAGAAGAACATAGCAAGTATAAGTTGGTTCGGGATGCTTTTGTTAAGAAGGTTGCAGACTATCAAGAAGAAACTTTGTTATGTGGAGTGGTTTGCAAGGAAATGGTAGCTAGGACTTTAGATCAGGTAGAGTATATTAGAGAAATACATAAGGTTAGGGGAGATGAGGATGATGGCATCAGAATTCTAAGCGATGACAACATTACCAAAATGCATGGGGTTGTCGAATATTGGGTAAAGTATGTTATTGAAACTAAGAACAGGATGCAGGAAATATGGACTGAAAGTCTCAAATCATGGGAGAAGATCGATGAAGTGATGGTCGAGCTTCAGTTTCCCAAGTTCAGGCTACTAGAATAATTCCAGGATTTGGAGAAAGTAATGACCAATTTCCGAACGAGTGATATGAAATATGAAGAGGATATCTAGAAGATTACCACTATGGAGTGAGGTCAAATAAAGATGTACATAGGTGCCAAAATTAAATTGATCAATAGGTTGGAATGCTTGACCCTCAAGATTGATAAGTACATGCAGTGGACCATTGAAATGAGGGAAACACTTAGTGCGTCAATGGACCAGCATTGATTCCCCTACATGCACATGCGTGAAGATATTTTTGCTCGGTGGGTGGAATACGATGGTGAACATGCGTCTCCTTAAGCATGATGTTAGGGTCCTAACCCGCACATAGGTAGAACAATATATTCAGATGTAATAAAGGTCAATATTAATAAGGCCTTTTAATAAAATAGAATAAGGCGGATGTAAGAAGACCTAATAGAATCTTTCGCTTCTAGAAGGATCTTCCTCTAGATGCTTCTTTTTAGTATAAATGGGAGTTGAGGGTATGAGAACCCTAGCTTGGATATTATTGTAATAGAGCTCTGATCAACTGGAGGTTGCCCCCTCGAAGAGGCCCGTGAACATTGCTTTCAAATTCAAAGTGTTATTTTTGTTATTATTCTCATATCATTTCAGTGTTATTGTGGTGAATGTTCTGGTTATATTGTTGTTATTCTGTCATTTCTAGCATTTTATTTATGTTCTGCATACATTTTATATTTGGTATATTACAAGTGGTATCAGAGCACTTTCCTCAGCAGAAAGTGTGGGTTAAAAAAAAAATTCAGGGTAGAGACATATTCCGGCGTCTTTAAGCCACAAAGATCTGTCGTTATGCGCATAAACCCACGGTTGAGTACACGCAGGAAATACAAGTGGTACTTAAGCGCACATCTGTTGGCCATTTTTGTAACCCCTATTGGTACCCCTTCGAGTGGTAGCGCATCAGACAACACCTGTGTATGGATCAGCCTAGATTACTTGAAGCCCTCTTTAGATAAATCGATCGGTCGCCTGACTGCTATAGTGTCATCGAGAACAGCACTCGGGAAGATACTCTCTAGTACCTAGGTAGTCGGGTAGTATGGCTAAGGCTACGGTCTATCCTCCTTAGTTAGTTCCCTGAGATATTGGGCCAAGTACTATTGTTGGACCCTGCACGTATATCAGAGAGTTATAGCATAGGGAAAACCCTTGTCTGTAGAACCCTTGAATACCTAACCCTTGGGGACATACACATAAACAAATTAAAACAGACAAGATCTATTGTCGCGCAACTGTGTTCAGGTTGCCAAGTAAATACACATTTATTTCTAGTTAAGCATTTGGGCATTTCCTCTCTGCAGTATTCTTCAGACCGGAGTATAAAAGTCTGGAAATTTTTTCACCATTATTTGAGACCTATTCCATTGGATTCATCTCTTCACCCTTATCACATTCATCCATATCATTTTTCGGCAAAATTTTTGACCCCGCCTGCCCCTTTTCATTTCCCCCATCCTTATGGCCCATACCTGTAGCCAAGATTTGGAAGTTCGCTTCAACAGCTTGCAATCTGGTCTCATCAAGACCCAATAAGAAGTGAAACAACTCAGTTCCAATGTTGTCGCCATCAATACAACCATGCAGTCCTCAATGGAGGAAATCAAACAAGACCTCACCACCCATCTTGAATCAGTCTTTTCGGCACTTTGCACCAAACTGCATATCCCTGCAGATAACCCTTCCTCTTCCTCACCTCCACATATTGAAGGTGACCATTCCTCTCATTCCCATAACTTTTAGAACCGTCACTTTCAACATGACCTACACCTTCCGCGAGTGGATGTGACCAAATTTGATGGCTCAGACCCCACTGGTTGGCTAACCCAAATGGAACATTATTTCTCTTTATACAGCATTACAGATGACTTGGCAAAACTCCGGTATGGTGTTCTCCATCTAGATCAAGAACATTGGCAATGGTGAAAATGGAGAAAAACTTCTCATCAAGGGTATATTGCTTGGACACACTTTGTGGCAGATTTTTATGAACGTTTTGACACTGACACCAACCATTTGGGTCGTTTGAAAAAGTTGAAACAATTAGGAACAGTGCAAGACTTTATAGTTTCCTTTGAGTGCTTGGCCTTTAGAACAGAGGGCATGTCTGATGCCTTTTTTCGAGAGTATTTTATCAGCAGTCTCAAGGATGAGATTTGGGCCCATGTCCTCATGGCTTGGCCTCAGAGTTGGGTGGAGGCTACTAAAAGAGCTAAAGAAGCACAACAGGTTGTATCTTCTCAAAACCAAAAACCCTCCTTTATCCCTTTCCCTAAACCAGTAAATCCCACTACTCCCTCTGCTCCACTCAAGATCCAAAAATTTACTAGGGATGAAATGGTTCAATGCCAACTCAAAGGCCTTTGTTATAACTATGATGACAAATATTTCCCGGGCCACAAGTGTAAAGAACAAAATATTTTTATGGCCATCTCTGAGGATATTTCGAAAGAGGATGTAGAAACTCCCCTTGTGTTTGAGTCACCTAAATCCACTGACATAACCCCTCCCTCAGACCCTCTCGAAGTAGAACCGGTCATTTCCCTCAATGCTCTCACTGGCTTCTCCGCTCCCCGAACCCTCAAGCTAATCAGTTACATCATGCATCAGAAGGTCATCATTCTGGTTGATAGTGGAAGGACCCATAATTTTATTCATCGCTGCATTGCCCAAGAAACTCATTGCTACATCCATGCCGTCAATAATTTCCAAATCATGATTGTCAATGGTGGTTCCATGAAATGTGGAGGACGTTGTGAAAATGTGTGTCTCCAAATTGGTGACTACCACCTGAAATCCCATATGTTTTCTATCGACATGGGAGGTTGTGACATTGTGTCGGGTGCAGACTGGCTAAGGACTTTGGGTCTCATTCTCATGGATTTTAAAGACTTAACCATGCAATTYGACCAGGAGAGCCACCAATACAAKTTCCAAGGAATCACTGTCGGTTCACTTGAGATCATTAGTTCCCATTGCATGGAAAAGATGCTCAAAAAGGTCATTCTGGTGTTATCGCCCAACTCCATGCCATACAAGCAATGGAGACCTCTAAACATCAATTGGTCTTTTCCACTCCTCAAGGACTCCCTCCTTCCCGTGGTGTTCATGATTATTCCATTCCCCTTGTACCCGAAATCCTTCCTCCCAATATCCGTCTATATCGTCACCCCTTTTCCCAAAAAAATGAAATTGAGAAAATGGTCTAGAAACTCCTTAATGCAGGAGTTATCTGCCCTAGTATGAGCCCCTACTCTTCTCCTGTGGTCATGGTCATGAAGAAAGAAGGTTGTTGGTGAATGTGTCTTGACTTTCATGCCTTCAACAAACTTACCATCAAAGAAAAATTCCACATTCCTATCATTGATGACCTCCTGGATGAATTGAGTGGCGCCCAATTCTTCACTAAACTGGATGTTCGTTCGGGCTACCACCAAATACGTATCAAAGAGGCAAACATTCCCAAGAATGCCTTTAGAACTCATGAGGGCCACTATGATTTTTTGGTCATGCCCTTTCGCTTGTGTAATTCCCCCTCCACCTTCCAAAGCCTCATGAATCATGTCTTCCATCCTTTTCTCCGCTATTTTGTCTTAGTTTTCTTTGATGATATCCTCATCTATATCAAAACCTGGATAGGCCATCTTGCTCATGTGGATCGAGTTCTCCATCTACTCTCTCAGCACCAACTTTTCCTGAAACAGTCTAACTATGCTTTTGGTGCCTCAGAAGTAGAATACTTGGGTCATCTGGTTGGCAAGGATGGTGTCAGGGTGGATCCTAAAAAGATTGAAGCTATGCAAGACTGGCCTCACCCAAAGACTCTTAAGAGCTTGCATGGATTTATGGGCTTAAGAGGGTATTATCGCAAGTTTGTTAAGAATTATGGGAAGATTGTAGCACCTCTCACTGCTCTCCTCAAAAAGAACTCTTTCACTTGGACTCCAGCCGCTACTCAAGCTTTTCAAACCTTGAAGATGGCCATGTGCACCACTCCAGTCCTCGCCCTTCCCGATTTCACAAAGACCTTTGTGCTGGAATGTGATGCCTCGGGGAAAGGAATTGGTGCTATCCTTATGCAAAAGGGTCGACCTTTGGCCTTTACCAACAAGCAACTATCTGAAAGAAATCTAGGCAAATCCATCTATGAAAAAGAAATGTTGGTTATTCTACATGTCGTTGATCTGTGGTGCCCTTCTATATTGGGGCAACGTTTCCAAATTAAGACAGACCATCAAAGCCTCAAGTATTTTCTGGAACAACGCATTTCCTCCCCAGAACAACAAAAATGGGTGACTAAGCTCTTTGGATATGATTATGAGATCATTTAAAAGAAAGGCAAAGAAAATGTGGTTGCGGATGCACTTTCCCGAAAACATGAAGATGAAGGTTCCATTTTTTCTCTTTCATTCATTGTACCAGATTGGCTCCAAGCAGTTCACCAAGAATGGCTACAAGATCCCAAAAGTTCGCAGTTGATCCAACAATTACAGTCCAATGCTCCAGCTTCCCCAGGGTACTCTTGGCTCCATGATGAACTTCGATACAAAAGCCGTTTGTATTTATGTAAACAATCAAAGCTTAAATCCACGGTACTTTCTAAGCTTCATGCTACACCCACAGCAGGGCACTCCGGGTTCACCAAAACCTATGACAAGGTCAAACGTTCCTTTTTCTAGGATGGTATGAAACAGGACATTCGTAATTTTATCGATGAATGTGATGTGTGTCAACGCAACAATGGAGAAACAGTAAAATCTCTGGGCACACTACAACTGCTCTCGATTCCACCTGCTATTTGGAAGGATATCTCTATGGATTTTATTATTGACTTACCCAAATCGGGAAATAAATCCGTCATCATGGTGGTTGTTGATCGTCTTTCCAAGTATGCTCATTTCTGCGCCCTTCAACACCCGTTTACAGCATCCACAGTGGTTCAAATTTTCATGGATCAGGTCTTCAAGCTTCATGGCATGTCGCACTCTATTGTTTATGATAGCAACCCAACTTTCACAAGCAATTTTTGGCAAGAACTGTTCAAGATACAAGGCACTGAATTGCATCTCATCACATCTTATCATCCCTAGACTAATGGCCAAACGGAAGTTGTCAACAAGTGTTTGGAAACCTATTTGAGGTGTTTTGCCTCGGAAAAGAAAAATCAGTGGGCTCAATGGTTACCCCTAGCTAAATGGTGGTACAACACTTCATACCATACAGCTACACGCATGACTCCTTTTGAAGGTCCAGGCAGTTGACCTAACACTTACAGCTCGAGAGACTATTCTCCGTACTCTCAAAGAGAATTTGTTCATGGCATAGAATCGCATGAAGCAACAAGCAGATCAAGGTCGATCTGAACGTCAATTTGCAGAAGGGGATCAGGTGTTTCTTTGACTGCAACCTTACAAGCAAACTTCCCTTAAGGCCGAGCATTGTCAGAAGCTAGCGCCCAAATTTTATGGTCCTTATACCATTCTCAAGCGTGTGGGACAAGTAGCCTATCAGTTAGATTTGCTCAGCCATTCGAAGCTACATCATGTTTTTCATGTTTCATGCTTAAAGAAGGTGATTAGAGCTAAGTGTCAAATTCAAACCAACCTTCCAGAGTTAGTTGACGAAGTATCCATTTGGCTACAGCCAGAAGCAGTTTTGGACCAGCGTGAGCATCACCTACATCAGAGAACCATCAATAAAGTGCTAGTCCAATGGAAACATACAACTCCAGCAGATGTCACTTGGGAACTAGCTACCATTCTGCAACAATTTCCTCATCTCAAGCCTTGAGGACAAGGTTGTTTTTAAGGGGGAAGACATGTTAGGGTTGTTGGTTGTGGAGCCTGATTATCTTCCTGATTCGGAGGTCTTTTACTTTCAGCCATGTTTATACCCCATGAAGTATTTACACCCCAGAAGCATGTACACTCTTCCATTATATTATAATTTCATTGTAAATATGGACCATTCATTATAAGGTTGCAGATCTAACGATAGAGATTATGTTAGGGTTTTTTTCCGTAGAAGGCAACCCTCTTTTATGAGGGAAATATATTGCGGCTATGATTGATGTTGAATATTGTATTCTGAGATAGGAGACTGTGAGAGAAAGAAGAGGAAGTTACAGCGGGTTTGTTGTACGTTGTATCCCTTCATATGTTGAATAATAATAAAGGAAGGACCTGGAAATTTCTCTGGTGGATGTAGCCCACACTGGGTGAACCACGTAAATCTGTGTCTCTATTGTATTGTGTATCTTTTGTGTTTTGTTTCCGCATTTGTTTTATTTTATTGCTCCATGGTCCTGTTTTTCTAACAACTGGTATCAGAGCGAAAGGTAACTCGCAGGAAAAGAGGGTTCCTGGTTCGAGTGGGAGCAATGTCGGAAGATGGAAAGTTTAGGGCCAAGAAATTTAATGGCCAAAACTACCAGTTATGAAAGATGCAGATGGAAGACTATTTATATCAAAATGATCTATTCGTACCAATGGGTGGAATAGCAAAGAAGTTGGCGGCTACAAATGACGAAGAATGGGAGATTCTTGACAGAAAGGCTCTAGGAACGATACGATTGAGCCTGGCAACGTCGATGGATTTCAATATTTCCAAAGAAAAGACAACGAAGGGTTTGATGGATGCATTGGCCAAATTGTGTGAAAAACCCTCGGCATCTAACAAGGTATTTCTAATGAAGAGATTATTTAATATGAAGATGTCAGAAGGTGGGTCTGTTGCAGATCATTTAAATGAATTTAATACGGTTATTAATCAACTAAGTTATGTAAAAGTGGACTTTGATGATGAAGTTAGGGCTCTTCTAATCTTGTGTTCATTGCCAAAAAGTTGGAATGGCTTGGTCATGGTTGTAAGTAACTCTGTCTCTAGTTCAAATACTTTAAAATTTGATGATGTTGTTGGTGTTATCCTTAGTGAGGAAATGCAACGGAAAAGCACAGGTGAGACATCAGGTAATGCGTTGAACATGGAGA
>SNQJ01S0009218.1:399311-415129 GCA_010110895.2 Picea sitchensis | reverse complement strand
GTGTTACAAGATGCTTTGATTCTTTCTGTAGATAATATTTCTGAGTCTTGGGTAGTAGATTCAGGGGCTTCATTTCATGCCACACCCCATAGGAAACATTTTCTAGATTATGTTCAAGGTGATTTTGGACAGGTTCATTTGGGTGACGATGCACCATGCAAAATTGTTGGAATGGAAAAGGTAAAAATAAAGCAATGTAATGGAAACCAATGGTTGTTGAAAGATGTAAGACATGTTCCAGATTTAAGGAAAAATCTAATTTCAACAGGGCAGTTGGCAAGTGAAGGTTGTGTATCCATATTTACAGATAAGACGTGGAAGTTCATCAAAGGATCATTGGTGATAGCAAAAGGAGAGAAAGTAGGTACATTGTATTTATGTACCGGTAATAATGACTATTCTATCTCTTTAGCTTCTACAGGAGTGGATACAACACTGTGGCATCATAGGCTAGGACACATGAGTGAGAAGGGTATGTAGATACTTCACAAAAGAAATTTGTTGACAGATCTTAAACAAATTGATTTAGACTTCTGTGAGCATTGTGTTTATGGAAAACAAAAGAGAGTCAGATTTCTCAGAGTCGAAAAAGAAAAGAAGAATGAAAGGTTAGAGCTTGTGCATACAGATGTATGGGGACCAGCTTAGGCATCATCTCTTGGTGTCTCTCATTATTATGTTACTTTTATTGATGATGCAACTAGAAAAACTTGGGTTTATTGCATTCGACAAAAATATAATGTTTTTGATACTTTTAAGAAATGGAAAGCTTTGGTTGAGAATGAGACAGGAAAAAAGTTGAAGTGTCTCAGATCAGATAATGGAGGTGAATATTGCAGCAAGGAGTTTGATGATTATTGTTCATACCATGGGATTCGTAGAGAGAAAGTTCCAAGAACACCACAAGAAAATAGTGTGTCAGAAAGGATGAACGGGACAATCATGGAGCATACAAGGAGTATGAGATATTGTTATAGATAGGGAATGGGCAAATGTTATAGATATTGTTGTTTACTTAAGAAACAAAGGACCTTCAAGCTCTTTGGATGGTAGAATTCCAAAGGAGGAATGGACAAGGAAAAAGGTAAACTATTCTTTTTTGAAAACTTTTGGTTGTGAAGCATTTGTCCATATTGATAAAGAAAATAGAACAAAGCTTGAGTCTAAATCCAAGAAGTGTACCTTTATTGGATACGGTGTTAATGATTTTGGTTATCGATTATGGGATTGTGAAAATAACAAAATCATTAGGAGTAGAGATGTCATATTCAATGAGAAGGTCATGTACAAAGATCAGTTGCAGGGAAAGAAATAGGAAAAAGAAAAACAAGAATACACAGTGCTTGATGAAATCACTGAAAAAGAAATTCCAAAGGAACCAGAAAATCAAAATGTACAACAATAGGAGCAACAGGTACCTCAAACACCTGCAAGTGTTGTTAGAAAATCTACCAGGTTAAGTATACCCCCTGAACGATACTCTCCTTCATTGTATTATTTATTGTTCACTGCTTATGGTGAACCAGAATGTTATTAAGAGGCAATGCAGGTAAACACCAAAAGGAAGTGGGAGCAAGGCATGAAAGAGGAAATGGATTCCTTGGTAAATAACCATACTTGGGACTTGGTTCAGTTGCCTGTAGGAAAAAGAGCATTGGAGAATAAATGGGTTTACAAGTTGAAGGAAGAATATGGAGGAGAAAAGTGGTACAAGACTAGACTTGTTGTAAAGGGATTTGCACAAAAGAAAGGTATAGATTTTGATGAAATATTTTCTCCTGTTGTTAAAATGACTTCAATTTAGGACTATTTTAAGTCTTGTGGCAGTAGAAGATTTGCATCTTAAACAGTTAGATGTAAAAACAGTTTTTCTCCATGGGGATTTGGAGGAAGAGATTTATATCCAACAGCCACAAGGGTATGAGGTCAAAGGGAATGAGAATTTGGTATGCAGGTTGAAGAAGAGCTTGTATGGCCGAAAGCAAGCTCCAAGGTAGTGGTATTTGAAGTTTGACAGGGTTATAGTAGATGTCATTCTGATTGCTGTGTTTATTTTAAAAGGCTAGAAAATGGAAGCTATATTATCTTGCTATTGTATGTAGATGACATGTTTGTTGCAGGGTCTAATATGCAGGATATAAATATGCTCAAGAAGAAATTAGCCAATTCATTTGCGATGAAGGATTTGGGTGCTGCAAAGAAAATCCTTGGCATGAAAATAACAAGAGATAGAAAAAATCGCAAATTGACATTGTCTCAGGGTGAGTACACAGAAAAGGTGTTGGAGAGGTTTAGAATGCAGAATGCAAAACCAGTTAGTACACCTTTGGCCAACCATTTCAAATTAACTAAGGAAATGTGTCCCAAGACACAGGAAGAAAAAGAATACATGTCCAGGGTCTCATATTCATCAGCAGTTGGCAGCTTGATGTATGCAATGGTTTGCACAAGACCAGATATTGCACATGCAGTGGGAGTTGTGAACAGATATATGAACAATCCAAGTAAAGAACATTGGGAAGCAGTAAAGTGGATTCTCAGATACTTGAGAGGTACTGCTAATCATGCATTATGTTTTGGAGGTTCAGAAACTGTTCTACAAGGATATGTTGATTCAGATATGGCAGGTGATAAAGATAGCAGGAGGAGTACCACAGGGTATGTGTTTACTATAGGTGGAACAACAGTAAATTGGATTTCAAAACTGCAAAAGGTTGTTGCACTTTCAACAAGAGGCAGAGTATGTTGCTTCTACAGAGGCTAGTAAAGAGATGATTTCGTTACAGAGGTTTATGGAGGAATTGGGAAAAAAAACAAGAGAATAGCAGGTTGTACTATGGCAGTAAGAATGCCATTCATCTTGCAAAGAACTCAGCCTTCCATTCGAAGACTAAGCATATACAGTTGAGGTACCACTTCATACGATCCGCCTTGGAAGATGGACATTTGAAGTTGGAAAAGATACACACTAGCCAAAATCTTGTAGACATGTTAACAAAGGGAGTAACCAGGGAGAAACTGAGTTCCTGCTCAGTTTCAGTTGGTCTTCAAGAATGAAGATGAAGATGAGAAATTTGCCAGGTCCAAGAAGGTTCAGAGTCCATCATATATAGCAGCGGTGGAGTTGTTAAGATCAGTCTCCAAGTGGGAGATTGTTGGTTGTGGAGACTGATTATCTTCCTAATTCAGAGGTCTTTTACTTTCAGCCATGTTTATACCCCATGAAGTATTTACACCCCAGAAGTATGTACACTCTTCCACGCGGGGGAGTGCAGAGGGGGGGTACCCCCTCTGCGGGGTCCGGGTGGGCTATCCCCCCGGCTGGGGGGCCTGGGGGAAAGCGGGCCCCCAACGGGGGTTCAAGGGCAGCGTCCCCCGAAGAAAAAATTGCCTTGTAAATGTATATTGTAATTTCATTGTAAATCTGGACCGTTCATTATAAGGTCGCAGATCTAATGATAGAGATTATGTTAGGGTTTTTTGCCCTAGAAGGCAACCCTCTTTTATGAGGGAAATGTATTGCGGCTATGATTGATGGCGAACATTGTATTTTGAGATAGGAGATTGTGAGAGAAAGAAGAAGAAGTTACAGCGGGTTTGTTGTAGGTTGTATCCCTTCATATGTTGGATAATAATATAAAGGAAGGACCTAGCAATTTCTCTGGTGGACGTAGCCCACATTTGGTGAACCACGTAAATTTGTGTCTCTATTGTATTGTGTATCTTTTGTGTTTTATTTCCGCATTTGTTTTATTTTATTGCTCCACGGTCATGTTTTTCTAACAAGGGTCCTAACCCACACATAGGTAGAACAATATATTTGGATGTAATAAAGGTCAATATTAATAAGGCCTTTCAATAAAATAGAATAAGGCGGATGTAAGAAGACCTAATAGAAGCTTTCGCTTCTAAAAGGATCTTCCTCTAGATGCTTTGTTTTAATATAAATAGGAGTCGAGGGTATGAGAGCCCTAGCTTGGATAGTATTGTAATAGAGCTCTGCTCAACTGGAGGTTGCCCCCTCGAAGAGGCCCGTGAACATTGCTTTCAGATTCAAAGTGTTATTTCTGTTATTATTCTCATATCATTTCAGTGCTATTGTAGTGAATGTTCTGGTTATATTGTTGTTATTCTATCATTTCTAGCATTTTATTTATGTTCTGCATACATTTTATATCTAGTATATTACACATGACGATTTTTTTTTTATTATTCAACTTTGCTTAAAATAGAATTTTACTATATTTCATCAATAAAGTCTTAATAAATAGAGAGATCAACTAAGGAAGATAGGTCGATGGTTTTGTAATGAAATTTTGAGTTAAATAGTTGAGAATTATTTTGAAGCATAATTCAGAAACTCAAAACGAGCCAAGGAGAAGTTTTACCAAATCTGTTGGTATTTCATCATTGTGGATTACTCTACAACTTATTAAATGTTACAAGCATCTAGTAAGAATTTCAATACTTTTAAGCTATATATTTTTGGTAAATTGTTATTTATTTATTTGTTAATTTTTTTCCCTATAGAACTATTTCTTGTTTTTGTTCGTAATTTATCCTTCTATGTTATTAACTAGTTACTGTTTTATTGGGTAATACCTAAAAAATAACAAATTCCCCATATTATTATTGGTTCAGGGATTTTTAAAATTTAGATAGTACCCACTCATTGTTATTAAAGGCTATCCTTAGCATGGATTTCTTTGAACCCTTTCATTTAATTTCTTATCTCTACAGTAGATAGTTATAAAATCATAAAACAATAAAAGGCATGGAAAGAACTAAATTAAAAAACTTTTAGAGCCCATCAAATTTTCCAGACCAATAACCCAGAGGATTATTTCATACCAAACAAAGAGGATTCTAATTGGGCCTCGTCCTTGGGTTTAATCCCTACTCTTGAGAATTGGGAATCCATCCCCCCTCAACACACACATGAACCACCCTTGGGTTGAATTAGTCGCTTAAATTTGCTTTGCATGAATGAAAACGATCATTTGAATATACAAGTCAAGCAGCAAAACAATTCATTTGGTATCGCCTAAGTGCCCATTTTACATAGGCCCTAACACCATCATGCTCTCCTTTTCTATGCCTTGTCTCAAAGAAACTCAAGGTGTGTTGAATGTTCATTTTTTATGAAAGTGATGCAACCATAAGAATGATCATGCTAATGTAAACTTACCAACATAACCATCTGACCACACACAATGTTCTATTAAAGTGACCATCCATTTCATTGATTCTTTAAAAAGTAAACCAAAACAATGTTGAACAAAAAAATATATCATGTGCACAATCATCATTGATGTAAAAATAATCCTCCTTGATCACTATCAAAACCACTAACACGATGTTTTACATATCTATACAAAATATTCATAAGTATAAAATCTTGTTATGAATGATTATACAAACTTTGTATCTCCATTTGTGTAACAAAAGTGTAATTGTCAACAAAACCAATTACTGACAACACTGTTCCTTTACGAAATATGTCATGTGATTGCTTAAGCTATAAATACTACCACAACACTTTTCAAGAGTGTTTGATATATCTATATATGTGATCCACAAATGTATTCATGAAATATGTAAACAAAATATCATCTTCAAGAAAATCAACCCTTTTTGTATGTCACTGAATCATATATTTGACAATCAAGTATTATTAAGATCAATGTGATACTTAGTACTAAAGACTATCATTCAATTCTGAATTGAATTGAATACATATATGAATTCATAGTGATATCGTTCAATTCATAGTGACATTTGACAATCAAGTATTATTAATATCAATATGATACTTAGTACTAAAGAGTACCAAATAAAAACATGATTTGCATTTTCTACCACCAACCCATTATTTCTTATAAAATAACTAATAATTCTCTCGTGCACATAATATTTTGGATAAAAAAAATCATGAACAACAAAAGGAGTGTCATTTTACCAATGTTATATGCCAAAATCTAGAAATGTATGGTAATAAACTAGAATTCTACATGGTACCGAAAACAACATGTGTCACAAACAATGATGGGCCTAACATACACGGTTAAAGTTTCACAAATGTGCTAAGGGTGATCTTAAAATCAATATTACTCCCCTGAAAATTGTGGAACAATTCCACTTGAGTAACCTTTGTTATATGTCTGGCAAGAATTTCATACTCACCTCTTGATATACAACATCGCATGATGTCTTTTCATTTGGTGAAACATAAGAATTCAAATGTGAAAATTCTTGCACCTTAGCCCTCACATTATTTGGAATTGTATCTTGGTAGGGTTACCTACAAATAATAACCAAACAAGAAAGTTGATCATCCTCATTTAATTGAACCCTAAATATTTTATGTTTCCAAAATGTTTTCCTTGAGGTTTTCAACATTTTATAGTCATTTAAATCAAAAAATTTAATAAATTTCTTTTTGCAACAGAACTTGCTATTAATGATCTATAGATAGTCGTCACATCAATGGATCACTTATTTCCAAGTGCGGAAAGAGCCAAGGAAACATTTTTTATACCTCATTTGTCTTAGCATCTTTGCCATTTTTAATGCCCAATAATATAATTGCATCTCTTAGAATTTTGTGCTTTACTAATTTATGTAACATTTGAGTTACTTCAATGTTCTCCAAAAAATTATTGTCAAAGTGGATGTTGCAATTGTTGATTTATTCGATGAATTTTTTGGTGGCAAGATCTTCTTGTTGGTTATATCTTGTCCCTACTTAAAAATACAAATTCCCATTTCAACATTAAATATATAGTTACATCTTTGTTACATTAAAGAATGGTTACATTGAGTATCAAAATAAATTAAAATGATACCAAATGTTACACATCAATAAATTTTAAATTTTAAAGCCACCATCTTACCCAAAATGCATGTTTGCACGACACTCAACAATATAGTTTAAATCAGATTGAAAAGGTAAATAATTATTATTATCCTTCTTACCTAATAAATATATATATAAAAATTGACACGATAAGCATAAAAGAAATGTAAAATCAAAACCAAAATATTCTTTCAAGTGCCTAGAACTAAAATCAGAACCAAAATATTCTTTCAAATGCCTAGAATTCTAAATATAAGTTGAGTTAAGAACAAACAAGTAAAACATATTTGAATTTGCAAGAACCGCTATTACAGGAAAAGTATAGTTCAAGCGACAAAATTTGTTGCAAACCACAAAATTCATTACAATTTACAACCTCGAATACATGCCACTGTATTTTATTTTAACGCCTGTTTAGAGATAATTTCATTGTTTAATGTATGTTGAAACCATCACTCGAACACCATAATTAAGCTGTATACAAGGTTTGGTGCAACCGACTGTCTTTAATTGTAATTGTACAATTTAGTAGATCAATAAAATTCACTTACATAGACAATTCATGCATTTTACCCACGTTCATTTTCAAAAATAGTTGCGACAAGCGTTATGAGCACCAAATTTAAGCATTTATTAGAAGGTTGTGGTAAAACAAATTCCTTGTATTTTGATTACTAAAGTGCTACGCATGTATCCTCTAGAAAATCTGCATAATCAACTCTAAAGAAAACTATCAGCGTCATTGGTGACTTAGAACAAGGAGGTCTAGTCTAATAGGAAAAAATGTAGCTATCATATCCCGTAAAATCAAAATACACCTTGCATCACACATCTAGTGTCTAACAACTAATAATTTAATATAAATAACCTTACATTAGTAAGCTTTAATGCTTCATATTTTTCAATATAATATAAATAACCTTTGACTTGCAAAATAGCCATTAGTAAGCTTTAATGTTTTATATTCTCAATACCACTAAATAAATTCACAATGCAGGTTATTGCTCTTTGCATTGCATAGAAAATCGAATTCTCAAATCCCTTTTTTTAGAACTTAGATCCCACAGACAATCCCATAAGTTTCTAATAACATGCATAACAGTAAATATACATATCATAGTTCAGTCTTGTGGCAACATACCTATGTCTTTCATATAATTTCATACTTTACAAATAAAAGTTTAGTATGTGCCCACACCAATATCTTCCATTTCCTCTGCACATGCAAACATGATAATTGAAGAGGCACTGTCTAATATAATACTTTGTGGATCAAAATTGAAATGGCTAGTCTTGACAAATTGTCAACTGCCACTTCTAGACTGCCACATTGAGCAAGTCAATTCATCAGTTAAAAATTATTATTAATAGAATTAAACTAATTACATGACCATTTGAACTAAAAACAAAGTGGTTGAAAGCTCCACACTTGTTGGGGAGCCGAGTCAAAACCAGGCCACCTGTCATTACAACCTCATGCACGGATCTGCTACTCCGCTGCTTGATCTATAAAAGTCTGAAGCCATAAATACATAATTCACTGTAAACAAGAAATACAAAAAACCACTTATAACATGTTTTTTTGTTATAACCTGGCATAATCCTTGTAAACTATAGTATATGCATTACATACCAATACAACATATCCAATTAATACATCTTTCATGGCATTTAGTAATCACATTAAGAAGACTTGATCAACAATAACAAGCTCATGGTTTTAAACAGATTGTTTGCCAAAAGACAAGGCAACTTTTTTCCTATAAAAGCAGCGCTTTCGATGCAGCCAAGCATGCTATTACGTTCCAAACAACTGCCAACACATGGTGGTCACTAACCTGTACACTATTTAAAATGCCCCTAATAATTATAAATATAACACTCTCACTTTCATATATAGAGAACTGAATTGAGATAATCCTAACAAAATGAATTCAAAGTTGGTTTTTCCAGCTCCAAAAATTTATAGATGAATGTTACCATTGTAGGATGCCACTGTACGTTTCAATTCTTTTAAAGGCATGCAATTTCATTCCTCACGGTGTTTATCATGAACTAATTGAATACCACATTACTTCCCTTCATACAGTCTGAATTGTTTAATCCCTGCAGATTAAGTTACAAATCTAAACTACATTTACAAAACTTAATTACAACCCAATGGACATTTGGAAAAATATTGGTCTGTAATTTAATACAAAGTATATTGACATTAAAGTGGCGTGAAGAAAAACAAGAGATGATTATTGTGTAAATGTAACTTGCCTCAACGCAAACAGCTTAACTGTATACTCTGTCAATCATTATCTTCATCACCATGATTTCCTGCGTGGTTAATTTTTTGGGCCCGATACATTTCTGCAACCTGGAACAAAATAAACCCATAAAACTTTCCAGCCTGTAAAAAATTTAACAGCAAATGGTATCAAGAAATTGCAATGTTACTAACTTACCTGCTCTGCACTTGTCGCTTGATCTGGATTCTTGTCTTCACGAACCCGTAGTAAACGTGGAAATCGAAGAGAAATACCCTTCAGACAAAAAGCAAACACGGTAAGGAATTTCAAGCAGCAATATTTCTGATACTGGACAAAATTAAAAGTTGACAATTTATTGAACAATGTACCTTGTTAGGATCAACCACACCAGCTGCTGCACGGTGAACAGGACTAATGCTTAAATCGGCAGCTTTGACCTCCCATACCTATATTTAGTAAACATCGGACAGATTGAAAAGCTAATTCAAACAGGCAGGCAGAAAAGAAAAGGCTTGTAACATGTGGCAGCAAAAAACTGCATACATATTGAAATGTGACTTAAAATTCATATTTAAGACTATTCCATTTTTTTATTGTGCTAAATTTGAGACTCAACATCATTTGAGCTAATAACTTGTTAATTTGCTTCTTCAAGTTGAAGAGAAAATGTTCTAAGAATGTCTTTTATTATGACTGGAGAAGAAATTGTCTTCTATTTTTACTCACATTGACTTCTTTGGATTATCAACTTCAAATTTCTCTGATTGAACAAGCTTTTCTTGCCAACATTGACTCGTCAAGTGCTTCTGCTCGCAAGTTATAAAATAAACTTCTTATTTGCATTCAGTCATCAACTTATCTATTCTAACTTCTATACTTTCCACCTCTCCCACCATAGAAACAGTGTACTTTAAGCAACCTAAATTTGATAATTTAAATTCTTGCTAAAATCCAGCAACAGTATAAACTTCTCTACAAGTATGTTTAATATATTTCAACAGCATATGTATGCACTTCAATGAACCAACAAACATTCTCTTGCTTGATAGGCAGACTCCAATTACGACATTAAGTTTGTTATCATCCACTCATACTTGAGGAATGTTTCTTTTAGCTTTATCTGAAGCTCACTAAATGTAGACACAGAAACTTTAAGACATGCATAATCTCCTCGAAATTCAATTCTCAACTCATCCAAGTCAGTATATAACTTGGATGCGTTCTTAAAAAATAAACTTTGTGAAAGACTACAAAGAGTAGCCAAAGATTCAAGCAAATTTTGTAGTGCCAATATCATTTTAACTGGTATAACAATACTTGATGGATTTGCAAAAAGCACTCTCATACCATAGTTGTCTCCTATACAAGTCAGTATCTCTTAAACAATTATCTCTTTTATTCAACCAGATTCTCAACCCTACAACCTCCCTCCACAAGATAGTCAATGTAAACCCCACACCCCTACAATCTCCAAAATTATTTACCAAGAGAACCATTCTTTCGCAACAAAACTAGTTTTATTTGTGTTCTAGTGACATGTATAATCTAGGAAATAAAGTAAAATATAGAACATACTAAAATAGAAGATCATGAGAAATATACTATTGACTCTGCACATATTTCATATTTGCAAAATAACAAAAGTTCATTCACCGTGTAAGTCAAAGCAACCATTCCATATCATAAACCATAATTTCATCATCCAGCTAGCACCGCATGACCAACTTACATAGTAATTTTATACAACCTCCCTAAGTGACTATGTATCAGAGATTGATATTACTAACTCAATATAACTTTAACTCCGTTTGGCTCTTACATATCTAAGGGCTTTACAAGCTAAATTATATATATGCAGAACTTTTATATAATCACAACATATATGCAGAACTTTACACTTTGGCAACAGAACTTGTTTACTCTTTGATTATAGACCAAGTCTTCCACACCCCTCATGGAGCTTACTGGTTCACTTGCTCTCTCAACATCTTGCATCACACTCAATCTACTCCATCCCAAACCACTTTGCTCAATATTGAATTTATTTAAAGCCACCCACAACAAAAGAGTCAATATTTATAATTTGCTCTAGTGTAATATGTCTGTCAAAAGTTTATTCAGATAGTAGCGTTTGAAGAATATATGAATTGATATAGTTGGCAGCATCTGTTCAACAACTCTGAGTCTTAACGTATATCGATATAAGGCAATATAAGCAGAGAAAGACGAGTACAGTGTGAAAACCTGCACAACAGACATCAATCTTCCATGCGTTGCCTTCTCCCTCGCATTATTTTACTATTGTTACTTTCTGTTTTAATGATGGAGAAATTGATTTCATTGACTTATATATTTGGTGATAAAAAGGACAATGCAAATATATCAATGATTTGTACACTAATCGTGATTTAACATCATCCCCAAACTAAATTCATACTTTCTCTCAAAGTACTATATAATATTCTCAAATATGCTGACACGTCCATATCCATAGTGCCTAACATTGTTCCAAACTCTCTCCAACGTATTGTTGCTTTAGGTCACATCTTGCTCACCTTGTACAAGCCTTGTATATGTGCATTTTAGCCTCTTGTCTGCTGGAGCATAAACTCATGATTACAGATTTACTCAAGTTATTTGAGAGTTCATGATTACAGATTTCATTCAAGTTATGTTTGAGAGTTGGATATATATATATATATATATTATCAACTCCAAAAGTAACATGAGTAATTTAATTATGAGTTTATATATATATATATATATATATATATATATATATATAAACTCATGATTTGTTATTTTGAGGAGTTGATATATATATATATATATATATATATATATGTATATATATATATAAACTCATGATTTGTTATTTGAGAGTTGATATATATATATATATAAACTCATGATTACAGATTTACTCAATTATTTGAGAGTTGATATATATATATATATATGAATGAACGATTGTATTATTTGAGAGCTGATATATATATATATATATATGAATGAACGATTGATGTTCATTTTACAATGTGGGGCCCCATATAAATATTCCTAAGTCGCTGCCTTGGTACCTTTTCATTAAAGGTCATGTCCCTTTATTAAAATATTAACTTTATTATGTTCCTTCTTATTATTGTATGAATATCTTTATTGTTTATATTATTTATTACTTAGCTTAATATTTATGTATGTAACATTGCCTTCCCCTTTAAAACTGTTTTGTCCTCAAAGCAATCCCGGAGTTTTTTAATGATGATCTTTGTTGTTTTGCAAGGTTGATATCCACGAAACTATGTAACTTTCTAGCTAGTGATATTTTTATTCTTTATGCTTCCTTGGAGTTTTAATGTCCTTGGTTCCACTTTTCCTATAATTGCCACAAGCGATATTGTGGGTTTTTTGTCTTGAAAGCTTTGGCTATTACCATTCTTTCTTTAGATGAGATCTGGAGTATATCTTGCTATAGATGGTTGTGCTTCTTCCTTTTGTCTTATAACTTCATTACAGACCTTTGATTCTTCTTCCTTACAAGTCTTCCTAATGCATGTGATTAAAGCTAACGAGTCTTTCGATGAATTCCCATCCTCGTCGAAGTCTAACATGTCTTCTTCAATGGAAACCTCTACTTCCTTCCCATTTATAATTTGGCAATGATATAAGTGATTGGATGCACATCTATGACTGGAGCCCATTTCTTACACCATTTATAACAATTGTTTTCTTTCTTTTTTACTTCTTCATTGGAGTTGTTGCTGAAGGTGTTTGATTCTTTTTCAGCTTCATGTCTATATGATTTTTTATTGTTGCATTTATGTTCACGTGATCACTTGTCTCAACAATCTCTATGTTTTCCCTCCTATCATCGTGAATAAACCTTGTCGAGTTTTTTAATGATGATCTTTCAAATTTAGCTTTCGCAGATTTAGCCTTACGTTTGGCCCTTTCCATGGACTTAATGTCATGCATTTTTAATTCATTTGGATGTGTGGCTTTAGTCCCATCACAAAATATCGAACTAATCGTTCTATTGATAACCCGAGTACTCGCGAAGCCAGTGCTTCCCAATCACATGTATATTCGTCAACATTATCCTTTTGTTGTAGTCGGGGGCATTGTTGAAAAAGTCGGCCAGGGTTCGAAAAACATCATTTCGGAAAAAGTCGGCAAAAAATCGAAAAACCACGACAAACATTAAAAAATATGAAATATATTCATTTTTTTCAAAATTTTAAACATATAAAGCAACAACAACATCAGATAAACACATTGGCACATAAATATGGAGATAGCACTGATATATATGATGTAGTGGATGCCAAATAAAAGATGATACATCAAAGTCGATATTGAATCCTGAACCCTGATAGTTGTCCAATCAAGGACTCCAAAAGTGGAGAACCAATACAAAAATGACCTCACATATATAAATGTATCTCATCATCATGAGGTAGATGTACAATGCAATGTTTTAAAACTCGGACTCAACCTCGGAATCAATCGATGGTCAACTCTGACTCGAACTCGAACTCGGATTGACTCGAACCGATCTTATTTCAATGACGTGGTTCACTGAATATTACATAAAATATTTAAATTTTAATGAAAAAATTATATTTTAAAAATTCCAAACCATGATTCCAAAAAATTATTGAAACTTTGAAAGAAAGTATTATGAATAAATGAGCAAGAACATTTAAATGACAAGCAATGTTTCACCATTGCTTATTTTTGGATCCTCATCATTAGTATCAATCTTTGGCTCTACCTTGATCCTCTAGAGACATCAGTGAACACCTCCCAATTTTGATGAAACCACCTAATCGAAGCCTTATAATATGGTAGAAAAATCTTAACATGCCTAATGAATGATTTAGGTTTGAGTGAAAGGTACATTTCTGCTAAGGCCATGTCAGAGGAGTTCAACAATCAATACCACCAACATCGAGGTACATAAAGAGCTTGGTGCTCTTAATTAAATGCCAATCCCATACCCTCATACGTGATGGAATCCAATGAAAATGTTGCAATCCTACCAATCCTAAAATCCTGAAAACTGTTAAGTCTGTTGGATTTTGAATGGGATATGAAATTCTACTTTCTCCATATCAAGTCCAATGAGGTTGGAACCACTCTCAAATATCCTGAAACAATTAATGGTAATGTTAAAAATTAAATAAAAGGATAAAAAGGAAAGATAAAGGGATTTAACATTACCATTAATTGCCAATGTTTTTCAATCTTGCATGTTGGTGGGGTCTAGTACCTACTTGACCGAGTCAAGCCCTTATCCTTCCTTCCCCAACAACGACAAATACAGATGACAAAAAAAACTCAAAAAATCTACTTTATGAGGATGATTTCCACTAACTGGCCAGGACTTTATGAATAAGTCCCAACTTTTTCCTAAAAGTCACGACTTTTTCCGACCGATTTTTCGTCGACCGAAAAAAGTCGTGATTTTTTTAAAAAGTACCGAAAAATCGCAAGCTTTTTCAACAGTGGTCGAGGGAGATCTGCAAAAACATCTTCCTATGTGATACCCTAGAATCTTTTAAAAAAATCATTCTTGAATGTATCTCAGCTAATCGAATAGGATGACTTCTTCCACCACATGTACCAATTGTATGCATTGTTAATATTATGGTAGCTGCGGGAGGTATTTACCCCCACGTGTGAACCTGACGAGAATAGAAGACTCCGGGAAGCAAAAGAAACCCTAATGAGTTGGCTAATAACCCTAGAAGCCTTGTCGACTCAAGAAGATAATTTATATTAGGCTATTAGCCTCCAAGAGAAGAAGTCGATCAGAATTAATAATAATATACTGAACAGACACATACCCAGAAGGAGAAGTCGGTCCCAGCAAACTGGCAGGATTACTATAAATACAGGGCGTCAGTTCTCATTTGCAGCATCTCAGAATTGCAGTTTCTCAATTGGTGCGCACTGCAGTTGCAGTCCGGTGCGCAGGTTTGGAAGAGGGTTGCAGGTGCAGCTGCAGCAGCAGCTAGTTTCAGTATTGGCTTGGATATCTCTTGGCTAGGGTTTGGAACATCTGATCAGTCTTTTGTGTTGCGCTATCCTTGGGGAGAGATGTGCTGCTCTTTGTTTGGCTATCTAGCCTAGGGTTTGCTTCCGGAAGAATTCTCAGTCAAGGTTAAGGTGCTCAGAGGGAGGCTTCGACCTGTGGTTGGGTGACGAGGGTATCGTCAATGGTAAAACAAGCACACCATCTTCTATATTCTAACAGGTTATGGGCCCACACCCCTTCAGTCAGCCTAAAACGCTGGAAGGAAACATAACCGCTAGACATTGAGCTCGTTGAGGAACTGCTGCTAGGGTTACTAGCAGGAGCACTGCAGCTAGGGTTACTAGCAAAAGCAGTTGCAAAAACCCTAAACCTCTTGTTGAGGCACCTTAAGTGACAAGATTGACCTAATCTCTGGATAGATCAATGCGCCCTAGCCCAACGCATCTCTTGGTACTCTCAGAAGGCCAAGACGTGAAGTTTGGGTTTCCGGTCAAATCTAGGGTTTGACCAAGTCAAGCAAGCCATGACGAACTCTATGAAGTCTAAAAACAAGCTAGATAGAGACTCTAACTTCAGAGCATGGAAGACAAGGATTGACCTCATCCTTGCTAAGAATAAAGTGCTGGATATTGTGAAAGGAAAGATCGTGAAGCCAGAGTTTGAA
>SNQJ01S0009218.1:386290-399301 GCA_010110895.2 Picea sitchensis | reverse complement strand
GACAGTAGATGAGGACTACTGTGGTGAATATGTTTCACCGTTCGCAACCATACGTTGTTGATCAAGTACTTATGTATTACTTGATGTGGTAGTGAACCACTGGATTGTAATTATGTACTACTATGAATAGACACAGGTGTGTTCTATCCTTGTTTTAATTGACTTGAAGACTATCAGCAGTTTATTGGAGATAATGATCATTCAGATGAATGATGAACAGAGATTTTCCAGACGGAAAATAGTTCAAAGCCTTTACTCCTCTTGTATCACTCTATGGTGAGAGTGACTTATCCAGCATCATATCTAACTACTCAGAGGAAGTATGGTTTCGAGAGATGATGCAGCTGATGGTGATGGTGATGCTCATGATCCAGTCATGAAATAGTCTAGATGATTATATTGATGCTACCGGGTAAATGGTATGTTTTGTGCTCAAGTCCATTACCTGTAAATACCTCTCTAGCTAGGAGGGAGTGTTAATATTATGGTAGTTGCGGGAGGTATTTACCCCCACGTGTGAACCTGACCACCGGATTGTAGTTACTCACTATTATGAATAGACATAGGTGTGTTATATCCTTGTTTTAATTGACTTGAAGACTATCACACGCTTATTGAGATAATGATCATTCAGATGAATGATGAATGTAGATTTTCCGTATTTTGAAAATAGTTCAAAGCCTTTTACTCCTCTTGTATCACTCTATGGTGAGAGGAACTTATCCAAGATCATATCTAACTACTCAGAGGAAGTATGGTTTCTATGAGAGATGATGCAAATGATGGTATGATTTGATGCTCATGATCCAACAAGGAAATAGTCTAGATGATTATATTGATGCTACCTGCAAATGGTATGTTTTCGTACTCAAGACCATTACCTCAGGAATATCTCTCTAGCTAGGAGGGAGGTTAATATTATGGTAGTTAAGTGAGGTATTTACCCCCACGCAGAACCCTCGGATTTGAGAATAGAAGACTCGGGAAGCAAGAGAAACCCTAATGAATTGGCTAATAACCCTAGAAGCCTTGTCGGCTCAAGAAGATAATGTATATTAGGCTATTAGCTATCTCCAGAGAAGAAGTCGGCCAGACTAAATAATATATATTGAACAGAATGTATACATACCTGTATGAGAAGTCGACCCCAAAGAACCTGGGCGTGATTACTATGCCTAGCCTCATTTGGTGCGAGATCCTCGTAACTGCGCCTCCTCAGCTTGGTGTGCACTCAGCCAAGGGCCCAGGGCGCCAGTTCTCATTTGCAGCATCTCAGAATTGCAGTTTCCCAGTTGGTGTGCACTGCAGTTGCAGTCTGGTGCGCAGGTTTGGAGGAGGGTTGCAGGTGCAGCTGCAGCAGCAGCTAGTTTCAAGTTTTGGCTTCGATATCTCTTGGCTAGGGTTTGGAACATCTAATCAGTCTTTTGTGTTGCGCTATCCTTGGGGAGAGATGCGTTGCTCTTTGTTTGGCTATCTAGCCTAGGGTTTTCTTTCGGAAGAATTCTCAGTCAAGGTTAAGGTGCTCGGAGGGAGGCTTCGGCCTGTGGTTGGGTGACAAGGGTATCATCAATGGTAAAACGAGCACACCATCTTCTATATTCTAACATGCATCCCCCTCACGTTGCATGGAAGCATACTTGATTTTTTCATCATTGTTGTCGATATTAGATATATCAAAGTATTTTTCTACCCCGTTAAACCATGACACACCTTGCTTTTCATTTTCGTCAAACTTAGATAGGTCTAGTTTTGCCCTCATTGGGTATGCAACAATTGGTAGATTTATATAGGGTGGTGAATGATTGGTGATCACTAAGCCATTTGTAGGCAAGCTCGGTTGTGGATTAATTGTACTTGAGGAGCTTGATTGTGGATTAGATGTACTTGAAAAACTTTAGTGTGGATTGGTCTTATGTCAATGATTACCATTGTCAAAAATCCCTTTTAACAAGTGCCTTTAGTTCCCCCATTTCTTTGGTGTGTTCTTTCATCTCATCCTTCAATGCCTCCTCAAATATTTTTAGTGTCATCTATGTTTCTATTAATTCCTATATCAATGTTTCACCACTTTGTTTTATTACCTACTCCAAACTATCATGGGCCTATTCCATTTTTTGCTTTAGCTTATCAGGTTTCAGCTGAAGATCATTCTCCAACCTATAATTTATATTTATCATTCACTAGTTACTAGAGGAGTATTTATGCACTCAATTGTATGACTTTTAATTGCCACTGTAAGAAAGGCACTGCATTGAAATTTCAATGTACGACATAATTGTAGTGGCAACAGTTGTGTACGACGATAGCGATTATGTGTGGTGGTAGCAACTGCTCATAAGGAAATTTCTTGTGCAAATTGATCACATGGCACAAATGTGGCGGCTCATACAGTGGCAATGTTGAGCATGGATGGTATGACAATGGCTATACAATAGCTTTGATACCAATGGAGCATAAACTCATGATTACAAATTTATTGAAGTTATTTGAGAGTTGATTACACACACACACACACACACAAATATGAATGAATGATTGATGTTTATTTTACAATGAGGGGCCATGTATAAATATTCTGAAGCAGGTGCATTGGTAACTTTTCATTGAAGGTCATATCTCTTTATCAAGATATTAACTTTATTATTTCATTATTGTAATGATATCTCTAATGTTTATATTATATATTACTTAGCTTAATGTTTATATATGTAACATTTGCATTGCATTTTTAACCATTTTGAAATATCACTATAAAGACTTGGCTTCAAATTCAATATCTTCCTTTAGCACAATTACATATCAATGTTAATAATATACATAGAATTTCTCTAAATTTCCAATTGTCCTTTGCATCGAAAGTATTAAGCCCAAATACAGTATGCATAATTATCAAATTTCTCCACTCTAGAAAGCAAACTTAATGAGGTCTGTAAGGAGATCAAAAAGACTAAAAATGTATAAAGGCTTACCCCTTCATACTACATGGCACAAAACAAAACAAAAATATCCAACACAATATGTTCAAAAATACATATACAACTATTCATTAAAAGAATGGAACCTTACCAACAAGACCACCATAAAGTCAATGAATATATGACTCCATAAACCCTAGTGCATCCATTGTTAGCAACTAACAATGATTACATTAGGGGAAATTTGAGGTCTAAAATGGACCTCCTAAGGAAAATAATAAAATAATAAAATAAAAGTTATGATTTTTCAAAGAGGAAGAAAGAAAACTACTTTTTAAAATCGTATTTTCGACTTATCTCTTTATAGACTTACTCAAATTTCATGTGTACGCACTCATTGGATGCAGCAAAAATTTTGCATCCAATGAGTGCCTACACTTGAAATTTGAGTAAACCT
The DNA here is from genome assembly GCA_010110895.2 of Picea sitchensis. Lineage (NCBI taxonomy): Eukaryota > Viridiplantae > Streptophyta > Pinopsida > Pinales > Pinaceae > Picea > Picea sitchensis. Next base: position 395,929 of record SNQJ01S0009218.1, on the reverse strand, counting down.
ATAAGGAGATAAGTCGAAAATACGATTAAAAAAGTAGTTTTCTTTCTTTCCCTCCAAAAATGTTTACCCTTATGGTTGACATCATCATCTTGAATCCTATTGCTTCTTTTAAAGTTGATTTTGATAGTACATTTTTTTTATCTCGAGGCCCATTTTTATCTCAAAATTCCCCTAATGTCACGACAATATCTTCAACATAATCTACCATCAATAGAATAATGAGCATTCTTCATCCATTCTATTGTAATCTCTCTCCATATACGACAATCATCCAATCCCTCCATTTAACATTGTTCTCCAGTAATATATGTTCTTATGTAAATAGGCAATTCCACCATCTTCCCCACATCATTTTGATAGCTAATGATATCCTTTATGATAGGATATGATCATCACAAACCACAAAATAAACAAATTACTTCCAAGTGAATAATGTTAATAACTAATGGGGATAACAATAGCATCATACACTAGCCTTAACACCAACATTTGAAAATTCATATATTTACACTCCTAAAACCATCTAAGGTTTATGATCATGATTATGATATGCCAGTACTCTTATGTTTCATTAAAGAGATTATGGAGAACACATCGATATCAACTAAATACAAGCCACAAATACAATTTACCACCTCATTCCATGTTATAAGGACCCTCATCTTCCTTTGAAATCTTCTTATGCAATTTGAAGCATTAGAAACACTTGTATATACATTTGATTTGGACTACCGGATACTAACAACCAAAAATTTAACCTTCACTTAACCTTCATGAAAATTTACCCTCAAAAAATTATTTTCCAATGAAACAAAGTGTACAATGTTCAAACCATTTATTCCTTGTAAAATGATTGTTCATTAAAAAGGCAAGAAAAAAATTGAACTTATTTCTTTGTTTTTCCAAATGAAACAAGCACAAATTTCCATAATACAATTTAACAATTCTACAATTTGATGTAACAGTAAAGTCCAATCAGAATAATTCAATGCAATCAAAATGTTTACCTCTGAAGGCTCAAACCAGACATCGACTCCTAATGTATCCCCATAGCGATAATAAGGCTGAAAGTAGGAAAGAATTAAACAAAGTCACTTCAAGACATTTGTAAAGTTGAAAAGCTATCAAAATTTAAGCATTGATGTATTTTCACATAGAACTACTTTGAAAGAACACAATCCACCTTTGGCTTTGGGATGACTTTATTGCGCAAACTATCAGAACGCTCTTCAAGCATGACTTCAGTAAAACCCGTACCTAATTTTGAACAATGGAGACTTTTGTTTAAAACTACAAAATGCATATAGAGTCATACTGGCCTAAATAAAGTATCTAAACAACCAGTAAATATAATTAAATCCACCTCATTAATAGAGCCTTTAAACTCCTTTACCTATTTTACACACACTTTGAAATTCTTCTGTGTCTTCATCATAACATGCAAGAAGAAAAGCACCATAAACCCCTGCAATTAAATAGAATCACGAGACTCAAAACCAATATAGAGATAGTTCTCAATTTAAAAAATTTGCACAAGGCTATCAACCAAGCATAAGAAATCAAATAAAATAAAACCTCCAGTCAAAATATATAAAGAAAAAACAAATATAAATTGTTCTAAATGCAATACATTTCATGGAGCACATACCAGTACGCTTTCCACGACCATGGAATGCCCCTATTGGTACAAGATCTAACGAATCCCCAATACTGCATAAAGCATCCAATATCATTAAAACAAAACGTGTATATATTATTGAGAACAAAATCTATCAAATTGAGCAGTGAAATAACTTTGACTGTTGTGAATTCCAGAAGTATAATAACTTTCACTAGAAATCCCACTACTACAAACAGTATCACAGTGAATTTTCCACAAAACAAACACTGGAACATTGTCAAGCATGCACGCTTTTGCATAAATCCTAGAACATTCCAAAGAGTTTGACAACTTATATAAACTATTTGTATAAGGAAGAATTTATTATAATGTCAAGATTAAATTTCCAAAAATAAAATTAATGAATTTATTACTATAAAAGTTTGTAATAAAAGCTTGCACCATGGATTGGGAGCGTTTTTTTCTACCTAAGGAAACATCGTCTTGTTTTTTATGTGTGAGTGTTTTGGGAACTTTACCAAAGAGCGGGATTGACCAAATAGTCAAAGTTTTCAAGTTCAAAACACACTAGTCGTAAAACATTTGGCATTAGTTCGATTGGATCACAAGGCCACTGACCAAAAGAAGATAAGGAGCAAGACAAAAGTGTTTGGGCATATATATACAAAGAGACTATTATAAAGGCATGGCTTACAACTCCTCGGTACAATCTTGAAGGTATATAATTCACCAGTGTATACTTAATCCTTACCTCCACTGTCTAAAATCCTAAATTTATCACATATCCTAGTCATAAGACTAGTAACCTAAAAGCTTAACCCCTACCCTTCATACTGGGATTTGCATAAAAATACATAGCACAGATTCAATATCTATCAACCAATTGGAAAGTCACAGATTCAATATCTATCAATCAATTGGAAAGTCTCAATTGAATACAAATAAAATCAGACCTACCTCCATCATTTTCTAGAATTATCAGTCTCAACTACAATGGGGTTGAGGTACAAACAATCATAAATATTTCCCTTGTTTAAGCAGTTTGAATCTAAAGAAAATTTTAACTTTTATACAAGAAAAGTATTTTGTAATTTGACATATTCACAAAAACACATTATTCCGTGGGGACGTGTCCCCCCACCAGTGCGCCCCCCTTGCTTCCCACCCCCGCCCCCCGACCCTGATTTTTTTGTCCCTAAAGGCTACAAAAGAAAAAACAAAACTTAAACTTTGAATTTACTGTTTCAATCTTCAGTATCTACTATTTTGCTCAGTACTAGTTAGATTCTAGAATGATGAATCTAAATCAATGTATACAGTATTTGATTTATGAATCAATGTATTTCATTTCATTTTTTAATCTAAATAGGGTTTGTATCATTTACAAATTTGAATTTAGTGTTTTATTGTTTACTATTAGTATTTAGTATTTACATTGCACAATGATGAATTTTCATAGGATGAATTGTTATTGTTGGGATTTTATCATTATTATTACTTTTATAATTTTAGAGATAGGGACCTCAATGTCCCCACATCCCCCATGAATTTCCCTAAAATATGGGGGTGCCTCCCACGCATCCCCCATGTGCGTTTCCCTGCTCCCGCACTCCCCCATCCCAGAAATTTGGTGGAACATTGCGAAAACATAGATTTGTTGTAAATAATTTCCTTCTAAGTCATCTACAATTTTATTATTAGCCTAAAATCATTTCCATTCCTCTCTCATCACTTTACAAAATATGACATACATACACACACACACATGCATATACAGGTTTATCCAACGGTAAAAGTATCATATACACTATAAAAGCTTGAACAATTGTTTATGTCTAATATCAACCCAAGTTTACTTTGGACTCTAATTATGTTACTTAACCCAACATCACATCAATACTGCACCTGTCATCTTCTTCGTCAACTCAACCTACGTGCATGGAAAATATTAGGATATTATAAGCTAACCTACACTGTTTGGAGACTGTAGCGGGGTTGGCATCTCTGCTGCGAAATATGATCACCCAAAATTTCAACCTCCAAGCTTTCTAAAACTATGGCTCCATCCTCCAAATTAGCATCTTCTATATCGTTGCCCCAAGTCATATATGTTCTATCATTCTTCATTGCCTCACAATAATGGGACCAACAACCTCAAGTTGTAGTGCACATAAACCAAGCTTTTGTCCAATCTACATTCAATTTGTTTCTCTTCAAGTTGGGGATGAAGCTATAGTGCTCAAGCAACTCTCTGCAAAAAATTTGACGACCTATAGAAGCACCTTCGACAACAATTTATGTAGATATGTTATAAAGGAGCCATACATATTCCTCCATTAGATGAGTTTCAACCTATCTCGATCTTTAGTTGCATGCATATTAGCAAGATTCCATGTTCACTAATGTACTTGCTCATCACTTCATACTTGAGCACAATCCTTTTCATCAAGAACTAAATTGTCTAATGCAAGCATATACCCACTTTGTACCTTTGGATTTGTGTGTGTTGTTCTCCTAACCCCACCGCTAGGTGCTAATTGTGCCAACCAAGAAGGAGAATAATATTTAGGTGTAAGGACATATGCTAAGACATGCAGTGGAACACTCAGATTATCCCACCCTTTGACCATATGTTTATAAATATGATCATACAAGATCACATCACTCAACCCAACAAAATCTTTGATTTGGCCTAGCATGTTGTCCATCTACTCATACACCTCCCCAATCACCAACTGAAATGTATCTGCAAACCAAATCACATTATAAATGGGCTTGGTGAACTGCAAAACATACCTAATATATGCCAAGAACTGACCATCAAGAACAATGTCCTCCACCACCTGAAATTCATGTCTATCAAACATGGATGCAAACCTGTATTTCAAACTCTGTCATGATTCACTAGAGACCATAGTTGAAAAAATTAGTGAATTTTCACCAACATTGTGAAAAATCACAATGTGAAACTCTCCCTGGTAAATCGCTAAGAAAAAATACGCTAATTAGGAAAAAATAGGACCACATGATTTTTTCAAAAAATTAGAAAAAATCACGAAGATGCTGCACCACAATGGAAAAAATCGCCTAAGACAAGTTTAGGCGTCTTAAAGGCCAAGTTTTGGTTTTTTGTAGGACATTTACATTTGCAGTTGTTGGGGGTGAGAGGGAAGAGATTCACCATAATCAACAACTAGCTTTAGGAGGGCCAAATCATTCTCATCACCATCAAAACAAAAATTATGGAGCACAGATAAATTGCTTTCTACCTACGGTGTTGATATTCTTAGAACCTACATATTTCTTCCAATTCCACCCTCTTAACCAGTTGTTTTCTAGATTGATGTAGGGTTTTCAAGGTCCATATTGCTTTCCCCTTATTACCATTTTTCATGGCTCATAGAACAATCTAGAGCTCTATGCTTTCTACACCAACAAACTGTTTTTTTCCAACAGTGTTTGATCATCAAACACTACCTCTTATCATCATTTTTCATGGCTCATAAAACAATCTAGAGGTTTGTTTTTTTTACCAACATGTTTTTTCTCCAACAGTGTTTGATGTTCCTTTTTTGGGGTTTCTTGGCCCCGGGTTTCAAGTTGCAAGTTGAGTATTACCTTACCAACATGTCCAAGCCTTTGGACCTGATTTGGCAGTATGGTGAAGATTAAGATGGGACAAACCGATAAAGATTGTCCCGTAAAATCTGTGGCGAACATATGATAGGAGGGGTTAGTGATTGAAGTACCACTTAGCTAAAATACGAGGGCATGTTGTTGGGATTTGTAATAAATCAACCCCCAAGATTATGTGGAATGCCCATGATTCTATATATGAAAGGATAAAAAAAGGGATGAGGCAACCGCTACCAAAGCTGAACTTGTTGTCAATGGAGTGGCTAGATCCTCAAGAACCACAAGAAGATTTGGGACTTAGGGAAGTGAGAGGAACTCCACATATTCACCTTCCATGAGGACCCCACCTTTCATTGTTCCCAGAACCGAAGATGGGGCACAACCTTCCATCCAATCAATGGTTAAAATAAAGGAGAAGAGAGAAGTAGACAAGGTTGTGGGCAAGTATCGTGACATACCTTTGAGCATCACTAAGACCAATCCATTTTTCCAGCCAATGTGTGATGTTATCGCTATTCTTGGCCCAAGGTATAGGTGCCCTACATACAAAGAGTTGCAGGGGCCAATTCTGCAAGCCGAAATGAATGACATCAATATTAGATTGGAGGAGCTAAAGAAGTCATGGGAGTCCACTAAATGCATGGTGATGTCCAATGGTTGGACAAATGGGAAGGGTAGGACCCTTCTTGATTTCTTGGTAAATTGTCACAAGGGTACAATGTTTATTAAATCTATTGATGCATCGCCACAGGTTAAAGATGCGACATTGTTTTGTGAATTGATGGATGGGTTCATCCAAGACATTGGTTTGCAACATGTTGTCAAAACCATATTAAATAATGCAGCTAATTATGTGGCTACTGGGAAGTTGCTAATGGAGAGGCGTGGCTATGATTGGTAATAAGTTTTATCATTTTCTTCCCTTCCTTATGCAATGCACCAACCCATTTATAATCATGGTCCTTCATCTTAATAATAGCATGCATCAAGAGGTTCAATGTGTGAATCAAGCACTATGACCAAAATATGTTAGGGTACATATCCTCAATGATTTCTCTTGCTACCTTACAATTAGCAACATTATCAATGATGACTTGAATGGCTTTGTACGACCGAATTGTTGATATTATGGTAGCTGTGGGAGGTATTTACCTCCACATGTAAACCTAACGAGAATAGAATATTCTGGGAAACAAGAAGAAACCCTAATGAGTTGGCTAATAACCCTAGAAGACAAGTCGTCTCAAGAGGATAATTTGTATTAGGTTATTAGCCTCCAAGAGAAGAAATCGGCCAGAAGAAATATTATATACTAAGTAAATAGGCACCCAGAATGAGAAGTCGGCCCAGGCAGTTAGTCAGAATTAGTATAAATACAGGAGGGCAGTCTTCATTATGGCAGGCATTCTCATAATTGCAGAGCAGCACTTGTGCGCACTGCAGTTGCCCAGTTTGTGCGCAAGTTTGGAGGAGAGTTGTCGTTGCAACTGCTGCAGCTAGCAGATTTTGGTTTTGGCTTGGACTATCTCTTGATTATGGTTTGGACTATCTGATCAGAGCTTGTTTGGTGCGCTATCCTTGGGGAAAGGTGTGCTACCCTTTGTTTGGCTATCTAGCTTAGGGTTTGCTTCCGGAGTAATTCTCTATCAAGGTTAAGGTGCTTGGAGGGTGGCTTTGGCCTATGGTTGGGTGACAATAGTGATATTGTCGATGGTAAAACGAGCACATCCATTATATTCTAACAGGTTATGGGCCCACACCTCCTTCATTCAATCTAACCGCTGGAAAGAAGCATAGCCATAAGGATATTAAGCTCGTTGAAGAATTGTCGCTAGGGTTTCTAGCAGGAGTAGTCACCAAAAGCACTATTGCTAGGGTTAATAGCAGGTGCAGTTGCAGAAACCATAATCCTCTCGTTGAGGCACCTTAAGTGAAGGGATTGACCTAATTTTCGGATAGACCAGTGCGCCCTAGCCTAGGGCATCTCCTAGTACTCTCAACGAGCCAAGACGTCAAGTTTGAGTTTTTTGGACAAATCTAGGGTTGACCAAGGCAGCCGTGACTTACTCTATGAAGTCAGAAAACAAGTTAGATGGAGCTTTTAACTTCAGAGCGTGGAAGACAAGGATTGACCTCATCCTTGCCAAGAATAAAGTGTTGGATATCGTGAAACCAGAGTTTGAAGAAGGAAAAGAGAAAGAACCGCAGAACGTTACAGTTATGGAGAAGTCAAACACGGTGACATCAATGCCATGACTATCATAGCAGACTCTTTAAAAGATCACTTGATACCCTACATCTCCCATCTTGACTCATCGAAAAAGATGTACGATGCCCTAACAAACCTCTTCTCAGTCAGAAACATTGGACAACTAATGAGTCTAAAGAATGAGCTCTATGACATGAAGATGAATGATGATGACAGCATAACATCATACTTTGTGAGGATCTCTCAGTTAAGAGATCAACTACAAGCTATTTAAGAAATCATTTCAGAGAAGGAATTGGTAAACATAGTACTCAATGGTCTTCCCAAGACATGGGATGCATTTGCCGCAAGCATGAACACAAGGAAGGAGTATCCTACATTCGAAGAACTTTGGACTTGTTGTGCTCAAGAAGAATCAATCAAGGATCAGTGCAAAACAGAAACCCCAAAAGAAGTACGATGATCAAGCCTTCACAGCAAGGTTCAAGGATTTCAGGAACAAAAGGAAGTTTGGCTCCAGGAAGAAGCCAAATCAAGAGAAAGATATGTCAGAAATACAATGCTTCAACTATTGAAAGTATGGTCACTACAAGAATCATTGTCCAAAGTTAAAGAAAAGGAAGGAAACACACGAAGCATCAATTGTCGAAGAAAAGGAACCTTCAAAGAACATTAAGCAGGATGAAACAGAGTTCTTCCTCTAAAGACAAGGTAACAATACTCTTCTTAGTTCTTGCACATATCTTGTTTGCATAGTCTCTGTACATATCTTGTATATCTATAATATGTTCCAAGAAGAACTATACCTATGGAAGAAAAAAAAGATAAGGATCGCTATCATTATACAAGTCAGATAATACACATGAAAGGATGAAATACATCAAACAAATCATGTGGAAGTTATTACAAGATAAGTCGAAATCAGAATCAATCTTGAAGAAACTTAGAAGAAGCAAAGACAGAAAGAAGTCATCAATCAAGAGGAAATTGGAGAAAGACTTATGACACTTTGCAGAAGACAAAAAGGATGCAGACAGAAGCGTGGACTCTGTTAGATGGAGGGAGTCGATTATATATTTCCAAAAGAAAAACATGCACTCATACATGAAGCAAGGATTAGGAGGGAGCTAATCCTATGATCCATTGAAGATGATGAAGTATATATCCATGGTAGCAGCCATGAAAAACAATATGTGTTCAGTTCGACCTTAGAAGAAGTCTTCTTCGAAGAGAAGCCTTAAAGTATCCTTGGTTGTCCATCCACATCCGTGATCCTATGATGAAAGGAAGAAGTGGAATCTTAAGGGCATAGAATCTATAAGAAACTCCATGGACCCAAGAGCTAAAGAAAAACGTGAGGAAGAACATGAAGATTCCAAGAAAGAAAGAGAAGCTAGAACAACCAGTCATTATATTGAGAATCACAACATTACCAGCCTGATATGAACTCACTAAAAGCAATCAAGCAAAGGAACTGAAAGTTGTGATGAAGAACAGTGTATATGAATGCAAGCATTGCAAGATCCAGAACTAGAGGTTCTCCCAGATGGAGGGAGAAGACTATGATGATTACTTGTTCCAGTAAACCAGACATACCTCCACATGAGTCATTATATCATCCGTAATATCCATGGGTTGGAGTTCTACATCAGATGAATGCAAAGATTGTTCTCCAGAGCAACTGAAAAAAGAGCGTATGAAGAGCAACCTCAAGGATTTAAGGCATACCAGAAAGAGACCCTTGTATGCAGATGGAAGAAGACAACTTGGTGGAGAACCTCCAATGCACAACAGAAGCATGGTGAAGATTTTCTATAGCAGAGATATTGTAATAGAATGGTTACTCAGAAGCTCAGGATGATGGATCGCTAATCCATGACAAACTCCCATGATGGCCAAAGAAGTACCACTTGGATATGTTCCAGTTTGACCCTTGCCACGATGTTGTGAGCCAGCAGGAACCAAAGAGGAATCCAACAATGATATACTTTATTGATTAGAGCTATATGAAGCCTTCAGAGAAAACCAGTGTTCCAGAAAACCGAAGTACATTTGAGATCAAGCATTACATTCTCCGTGATGAAGTCCAGAAAGGAAAAAGTGGTTCTCCTATATATATCTCCACAGATGAGCAGATAAGCAGGCATTTTGGTAAAGCTTCTGTCCAAGATGA
>SNQJ01S0009218.1:372731-385746 GCA_010110895.2 Picea sitchensis | reverse complement strand
ATGCTCTTCCAAGATCTCACAGATGTGAGTGGAAGAATGGCCCAGATGATTCAGTTTATATCATAACATTGTTTCTGTGCAGGTTGATATCAGATGATTGTTATGAAGACTGTATGTCTCTAGACAGTAGATGTATACTACTATTGTGGATGTGTTCCACTGTTTGTGACTATACGTCATTGATCAAGTACCTGTGTGCTACTTGGTGTGATAGTGTACCACTGGATTGTAGTTGTGTACTACTATGGATAGACACAGTTGTGTTCTATTGAATGATATTGTTCCAAGGACTATCAGCAGTGTTGAAAATGATTATCAGCTAGATGGATGATCAATGGACGGAGATTTCCCAGACGAAAAATGGTTCAGAACATTTATTCTTCTAGGACATATGTCCAGATTAGAAGAATGGCTCTTGTGTCACTCTATGGTGTGAGTGACTTATCCAGCATCATGTCTAATTACTCAGATAGAGTATGGTTTCGAGAGATGATGTAGATGACACTGATGGTGATGATGGTGCTCATGATCTAGTCATGAGATAGTCTATACAACTATGTTGATGCTACCGAGTGAATGGTATGTTTGTGCTCAAGACCATTACCTGTAATACCTCCCTAGCTAGGAGGGAATGTTGATATTATGGTAGCTGCGGGAGGTATTTACCTCCACGTGTAAACCTAACGAGAATAGAATATTCTGGGAAACAAGAAGAAACCCTAATGAGTTGGCTAATAACCCTAGAAGACAAGTCGGCTCAAGAGGATAATTTGTATTAGGTTATTAGCCTCCAAGAGAAGAAGTCGACCAGAAGAAATATTATATACTAAGTAAATAGGCACCCAAAATGAGAAGTTGGCCCAGGCAGTTAGCCAGAATTAGTATAAATACAGGAGGTCGATCTTCATTCTGGCAAGCATTCTCAGAAAGAGCAGCACTTGTGCACACTGCAGTTGCCCAGTTTGTGCGCAAGTTTGGAGGAGAGTTGTCATTGCAGTTGCTGCAGCTAGCAGATTTCAGTTTTGGCCTGGACTATCTCTTGATTATGGTTTGGACTATCTAATCAGCTCTTGTTTGGTGCGCTATCCTTGGGGAAAAGTGCGCTACCCTTTGTTTGGCTATCTAGCCTAGGGTTTGCTTCCGAAGTAATTCTCTGTCAAGGTTAAGGTGCTCGGAGGGTGGCTTCGGCCTATGGTTGGGTGACAATAGTGATATTGTCGATGGTAAAACGAGCACATCCATTATATTCTAACACGAATATCTTGAATGGTTTTAATTAAGGGTGCTACAATTTTATATCAATCTTGTAACGATCTGAGCAGTCATGGGTTGAAAGGAAGGCATCACCATTAGCAAACACACCAATAATATTTATCAATGGCCTACCTTTATCATTTGTCCAAGCATCAGATACAATGAATACCCCATATTCAATCCAATCATTTGTAAATTGTCCTAGAATATTATGGATTTTGGCTCTTTCCCTGCATAGTCCCATGGTTCTGGCTTTGTCATTCTCGAGGCTCTTGTATCCTTTAGAGCATTGTTGATGGCTTGTATCATTTCATGCCAATAGGGTGAGCAAAAAACATTGAATGATATGCCACAAGCATAGATAACCCTGAAAATTTTTGCATCCATGTCATCCCTACAACCTTGGTCAAGTAAATCTAATATTTTTCTACGCCTCGAATGCATAATCAAGAATTCACTAGCATGCAGAGATGGGGATCAACAATCAAACATTTATGAACCTGAAGTCTCAAATTCAACCCTTGATTTTTTGGATTTGTTGTATTTATCAATGGTCTACCTTTATCATTTGTCCTAGCATCAAATACAATGAATACCCCATATTCGATCCAATCATTTGTAAATTGTCCTAGAACATTATGGATTTTGGCTCTTTCCCTGCGTAATCCCATGGTTTTGGCTTTGTCATTCTCGAGGCTCTTCTATCCTTTAGGGCATCGTTGATGGCTTGTATCGTTTCATGCCAATAGGGTGAGCAAAAAACATTGGATGGTATGCCACAAGCATAGATAACCCTGAAAATGTTTGCATCCATGTCATCCCTACAACCTTGGTCAAGGAAATCTACTATTTTTCTACGCCTCGAATGCACAAGAAAGAATTCACTAGCATGGGGAGATGGGGATCGACCATCAAACATTCTATATGAACCTGAAGTCTCAAATTCAACCCTTGATTTTTTGGATTTGCTTTATGCAACCTCCTCTTCCCTTTTGTATATATTTTTGTCTTTCATTGGCATTTGATCATAGGTTTTGACTCCTAGAGTCTTATTTTCATCACATGGCACAACCCCATAGAGATGCTTTCTCACAATGGTATATGAACCTGTGTAAGTTGTCTTACAATGGGAGAATGTAAATTGTGTGGTTACACCCGCTTTCCCTCCCTAAAGCTTTGTCACATACTTCCACAAAGGTGTTGAACACTCTTTGGGTTTCTTTCCATTATCACTGTCAATTTCATGATCATCATCCCCTTCCATTTCTTCCTCCTCTCGACGATATGTGCCACTACCCACTTCTTCCCCCTCATCACTAGTATTTCAATTTCCCAACACCACCATCATAATCAAGAGTTGAACCAAAAAGATAAACCACATACCCATCATGCTTCTTGAGAATAACATGTTGCCTGCAATAAAATGATGGGGGAGGAGAAATTGGGAAGTGTGGGAGAAGAGAACATTCAAGTATTCAACATAGAAAATATATTAGTTTACAACACATGGAAAAAAAAAACAAGAATGGGCTTTAGAGCCTACCTCTTCAACTCCCCAATCGTAGTTGAATATAACTAATGGCAACCTTCAATATCCCTTCCAAGCTCTCACAAATCTACTCCTCAACAACTAGCAAGAAGCCCACTCAAAGCCATAGCAAATATGAATGAAACGAGAAATAGAATAAGAGAAAATGCAGTGAAATAAGAAATAGAATAAAAGAAAATGGAGTGAATGTGTGTTATAATACATCAAGGAAACATAGCCATGCCTTAGGCAACCTTTTAGAACCTTACCACGGTTCCCATGAGCACCAAAAAAATGCCCAATTTCCCCTAGGCTACAAGAGTTGGATGGTAGTAGGGAGCACTCAAAAAAGGGAGGGTGTGCACTACCTTAATTCGCTCTCAGAAGAGAGCGATCTGAAAGCACACTCCCAAGGGTGCTTCCAAAATCCTCCCTCCCAAAGCGCACTTAGGAAGAGAAGCCTTTTTTTTTTTTTTTTTTTTGGGGGGGGGGGGAGGCAGGTTTACTAACCCTTAGCTTAGAGCTTAACATTAGGATACTTATTGCTCAAACACATACTTGGACAGCGAAAAATAGTGAATATATTGTAAACTTATCATAGTAACATGATAGCATGAACTATACCAATCGCTTCAAAGAGTCAAAGAGGAAAGATAATCACGATCTTGAATTTTGAAATACTACCATTACAAACTAGTTCAAAGTGGGTCCCACTCTTAAGTCGAAATTTGGTTCTTCAAAGGCTCACTCAACAATGGCTCTGATAGGACGATATTCAAAGGTACTTTTGTTTCAAAAGTATCTCAATGGGTTTGATAGGACAATATTCGAAGGTACTTTTGTTTCAAAAGTACCTCAATGGATACTACTTGGTCCCACCATTAAATCATAATTCTTCACTCCAAAAGGTTATGCCTCTTCCCCATCCAATTGTTGATAAAATGATATCAGCATCGAAAGGGAAAATGCCCTTTGATCCCAATTTGTTCAATTATTAACCTTCCCACTGCTCCATAGAAACATTTGAAGTGCAAGACAACGAAGAACTTTGGGCCATTTCCCATCAAATAATATTATAAGCAGGAAAAAGGAAGATAGACCTAGAAAACTCCAACTAACAAAGGAGGAGATCATAGGCTAGGGAGGTAACCTTCATCAGACACAAACCATCCAATTGAATGAAAAACCCTCTAATCCACAATAAATGATAGGGATTTCAATACTATATCTAATAAAGCCTTCTTTGTACTTATCAAGTATTCAGGATTTGGAACAATGAAGGCAACTTAATTAAGTTTCCTTCCAATGAGAATTCTCAGAACACTTGCACAGAATTTTGAACACAAAAGAAGCAAAGACTCTCTTTTGAATCTGGAGGAAAGTTAGGAGGTCCTAAACCACCTAAAAACTTTAACCCTCAAATATAATAAAATATTTCTAGTCTGGAACGAAATTTTACCTTAATAAAGGTCTTGAATTCATGAACTCGACATAAGACTAACTAGCCTATAAGCTTAGAGAGTAACAATTTCAAAGGTGGCCCCATATCCACATATGGTTGTGTTGCAACGTCAACATAGGGATTGGTTTTTAGACAATGGACTAAAAGGCACACCCACCACTAGTGTCTTACATCTATACACCCTTTTTAAAATATTTATAATTGTGCTTCTTGACTTTATTTAAGGATTTCATTAGACCAAGGCCCAATCCAATCATATCTTTATTATCTTCTGAAAAAATATATTTTAGTCTAGGACTATTTTTTAGACACATGTAATTAACATAAATATGTATAACATTAAAACTATAATAATAATAATAATAATAATATAATGAATGAAATGACCCATCCTAACTAAAACACATGACCTAATCAAGGGACATGTGTTATCAACCATTGTGACTAGTCAATGCTACAAGTACACTGTCACATGGCATTTTAATCATACCATTCATCATATCTTATTCATTATTTTATATATTTTGTCCTATATGGATTTATGTTTACTATCCTTCCTGTGTTGGATATTTCTTTAATAAATGAACCTTGTTCATTTCAAGCAAGCACTAAAAGGCATGCCTACAACTAAGGCTTTACATCTATATATGCCCTTCATAGATTATTTATGTAGGCCCTTTCTGTCTTATGCACTTTTTAAAATATTGATACAAGGACTTTATTACTAGACCAATTTCTTAAGTTGCATAAAGAGTCATACAAAGCAGTGTTGCAAACATCAGCATTTGCTAAAACCGTCGAGGGAGTGGATCTCAATGCATTGGAAACATAAGCGAAAACTTTGACAAAAAACAACAACTGCCACAAGAATTAAAAAATACAAAATAATTTTTTTTCAAATATTTTTAAATAAAAACCAACAACAACATCAACAATCATATTGCCATGTATATATGAAAAAAGCTTTCTATATAAGATGTATAGGATGCCAAATGATACATCAACATTAACTATCGATACTACATCCTAAAACTCATTCAATTGGGACTCAAAACTAAATACACAATACAAATTACATCAAATATATTAAAAACGTATTTCATCATCATGAATCATCTACAATGATCAATCTAGCAGCAATCTATCAATTGCCTACTTCTAAGACAAACTCGTTAAACAATTCACACAACAATGACACATCTTTAATATGCAAAGATGCATCAACCATCGGACATCGCCATGCATCAAATATATTAAAAACATATTCCATCACATGAATCATCTACAATGATCAATCTAGCAGCAATCTATCGATTGCCTACTTCTCAGACAAACTCATTAAACAATTCACACAACAATGACACATCTTTAATATGCAAAGATGCATCAACCATTGGACATCGTTGTGCATCCAACAACCTCACAAGATCGTCTTAGGTCCTCCAACCTGGTAGTGATATCCGTTTTTTTCTTTTGAAGGATTGGCCCTCGCAACTCATCGTAGGTAGGGGCTCTATCCCTTAGGCCAACAACGGTGACAACATCAAACATTGCATGGAAAAATGGATTGGTCTTAGCAATGCTAAAAGATATGTCACTCCATTGAAAACACCTCGCCACAACCCTATTTGCTTCTTCTTTCTCCTTTCTTTTAACCACTGATATGATGGAAGGTTGTACCCCACATCTAGTTCTCTAAAAAAAGTAAGGTGAAGTACAAAAGGTGAACTAATGGAGTCCCTCTCAATGTCCCTTGTCTCGAATATGCTTGTGGCTCTTGAGGATCTAACTACTCCTCCAATGGTAATTTCAAATTGGTGAAAGACTTTGTCTTCCTTCCTCTTATCCATTTCATAAATAGCTTGATGAGCAATCAAGTTGGAGAGCGGCTTTGTCTTCCTTGTTCTTATCATTATCATAAATTGTTTGATGAGCAACTCACATGATCTCTGCTTCAACTTAGAAAGATGTTCTCATGCCCTACAATTCTAGCAAGGTAGTATTTCAAGCAACTAATCCTTCCTACAATAGATTTTCTACATAGCTTACAATTCATTTTTTGTTTGTTTGTTCCATTCTCAATTTCACCATAATGCCAAAATGGGTCCAAGGCCTTTGGCATATTTTGCCAAGGTGATTTTCAACTTCAAACTTCAAACCTAGGGCAAAAAAACAAAATAAATGAACATAAAAGAACCTTGGTAAAAAAAATCATAACTATAAATTCATTCTATGACCCGTGAAAAATCAATAAGTGGCATGTAGTATACACTTTGCATAAATCTCCATAAAAAAATATTTACACCATGGAAATTTAACAAATACCTAGGAATATGAAAACCATTGATAGACATCAATTCCCACTCCAAGGAAAATTCTTTGATGGAAATGAAACAATTGTTTGGCCCTCCTAAGATCAACAATAGATGATTGTATACTCCTTTGCTCTCAACCCCCGACAACTGCAAAGAAAAACTACCCAAAAAACTGCTTTCTGACTTAAATAGGCATTTATTTCCCACTTTTGCATTTTTCCTATTGTGGCAAGAAACATCTAAAAATCATGATCTTTTCATAACTTTGCAATGTCATGATGTTTTGAGAAGTTGCAACTATTTGAAGGCAATTTTTCAAGAAGGCTTAAACGTCGAGAAAAATCGCCACATCAGCAATAAATCAACAATGTTTGCAACATTGATACAAAGCATACATAGAACCTAGAAGGTCTAGAATGTTGGAGGAACCCCAAGGCCAAGGTGTACAGTGTACACCCTCCAAGAATGGCACAAGTCTATGATACCAAAAATTGATGCGAGTCCATTCAAGCGAGATAAGAATAATAATAACTTCTTCGTGCAATGAGAAGGCATTAGACTTGTTGTGACATGCATACGAGTGCACACACATAGAGAAGCATGAAACTTGTCTTAGAATTCTATAAATTAAGTACATTAGAATAAGGGGCATGAATTTATAATGATCTTTATGTCCCTATATGACAATTGCAAAGAAATTATATAGGAATTAAAATGGATTATAACATTATGGATAATACTAAATGCTACCCTCCTGAGATTAACACCCATTATAACTAACATAAGATGCTAACATGCAGTGAGTATTACATAAAATTAAATGTTATGTCTATTCATCAAGTATCTAAACTATGCAACAATGCAAACTACCAAGAGGAAAATAGTGACATTTTATAATAGAAACTAAGGACAGAAGCAACTAAACATATTGATACGAGAGGTGTAATCTTCATGTGTATTAGTTCTCAACCAAAGTTAAAAGAGTGAATAAAATGCATAATAAGATAAGATAAGATATTTTTATTAATGTTCAACAAATGACAACAAAGGAAGGTCAATGAGCATAGAAGTACATCTATTGTGAACCCAATGTGGGAGTGTGAAAGAAACTCCTATATCAATGATGAAAGTAACATAAGGCAAAGAAAAATGAAGCATATATAAGTGTCTAGCTAAGTTATGCCCTAATCATTCATTCAAAACATACAAAAGTACAAGTGTAGTAGTATAATAGAGAGGCCAGAAACTAAAGATTTCGATGTTGATAGAGAGAGAGAGAGAGGATGTCAAGGCTTGCTAGTCCTAATGGTTGAGGGAGAGAGAGAGAGGATGTCAAGGCTTGCTAGTCCTAATGATCGAGGGAGAGAGAGAGGATGTCAAGGCTTGTTAGTCCTAATGGTCGAGGGCGACAGGGGAGAACCGAGGTATGGACATGCTGTTAGAGTCACCAATCATTGTGAAAGGGCCTATGCAAAAAAGGATGATGTCCTCCGTGGGGTGATTGGGGTTGAGGGGCCATGTCTAAATGATGGGGTAAGCATAGGAGCAAGGCAACCCCGCTCTCCTACCATCCAAGGTCGAAAGAAAGAAACTCCTAATAGACCCCTAGTTGTTCAACTAAATCTAGGAGGGTGGCCTAACCAACATGAGATCTGTCTAGAGTTGGCCAATATATCAATTTAGTGGTGCATTGTTTGTCAATTGTCACAACCACTCCTCACAAGCCTCGAAGATGTTGGTCAACCACAGAGCAAGGGAGCTCGAGGAGGGGCCTGAGTCCTCACTAATATGTGGTCTAAAGTGTCATAATGTTCAATCAGTCACTTACGGCACCGATCAAACAAGGCAACCTAGAAGAAAATGGGGATTATACATCCTACAACTATTCTACCTCTTGGGGCTTAAACAAAAAATCGATTATAACGCAATTCCTCAACTAAGTGTCCAAATCAATTTTTCTTTTGCATATCAAAATCAACTATCATCTCTAAAGTAGGCATCACAAGGCATGTATCACTTATCTATGATAGACTGATAGTGCAAAATGTAAATACAATGAAAATATGTGAAGAATGTTATTACCTCAAGCACAGATTCATCGGCATGAAATGTGCATCTACTAAATTTTAGTTTCTGTATGTTCTATATTTTGTCTTGTTAGCCCTATCCCCCATCCCATAACTTCTTTTGCATATCAAAATCAATTATCATCTCTAAAGTAGGCATCTAATGGTATTTGTCGCCTATCTATGGTAGTTCTTGTTACACCTCATATTGTATGAGTTTTCCACATTGTGATTTTCATCACATTGATGGAGTTTGCAATGGGTACCCTTGGAGATGCTACTTCTTATTTGAATTGGTGTTTTGGGTTGGAGAGGACTCACTCTTCTTTGGTGGATGGTCATGGTTGATGGTCTTCTCATGGTCGTGGATGCTACTTTCATGTCTTTCGATCACTCTCTTGACATGTGGATGCTTGCTATTTCATATGTTAGCTTCTTCTTGGAGCATCCTAGTGACTATGTATGATAGTGTTATATTGATTGGACTGTCACTAGGAGGGAGTGTTTTACATGGTCCTCTTGTGTTGGATGTATGATGGGAGGCATATGAAATGAACAATGTTCATTCACTATATAAATATCCAACATAAAAAGGACAGTAACCAGAAATCCATAAAGGACAAATATATAAAAAATAGTGAATAAGATATATGATAGATAAGTTAATGATGCAATGCCATGTGATGTTGTACTTATATGCATTGACTAGTCACCATGGTTGAACAGTCATGTCCCTTAGATAGGTCATGTCCCTTGGTTAGGATGTGACATTTCATTTATATTTATTATTATTTACTATTATTGTTATTTTTATTTATTTATTTATTTGATGTTTTGTGTGTGTGTGTTCATTACATTGCAATCCCCTTTATAAAAGTTTTGTCCTTAAATCATACTTATGAAAAGACTTAATCTCTTGTTCTAGCTTATAATGCCTTCTCATGATTCTTTGTTCTTGTAGATGTAGTGGTTGACGATACAAGACGATATGATCTTCTAAGCACTGAGCAAATTGTTGAATTTTAAGAGGGTTTGACCACCCTAATTCGATCCTTTGTGGAATGTTGTGCTTATAGGATTCCCAAGATGAACTTTTATTATGAGACTCGACAGTACTAGCATCAATATTCTTCAAAATATAGGTCAATTGTTTTGTTCTGAGCAATGTCGATATATTGATTGGTTATAGTGTCATCTCTTGTGATTAGGACGTCGATAAGGTGTCCTTGTAACATGATTCTTTTTTATCATGTAGTGTTTTCTTGTTTCAGTTTTGGTAGCATGTCTTCCTTGCACACTTGTGTCACTTTGTTGTCCATTGCATTAGTAGAGATACTCGGATTTGCTAGGGTGTTTGTATACGTTGTTTGTACTACAACATCTAAAGACACCCCCTACTTCAAATGGGTTTGCATCATGTTGATTTTTTATGTTGATTCGATCTATATTGGTTCCTTTCTCCAAGGTATGAACTTTTACATCTGATGATTTCTCTATTTCAATAGGCTCGATGATTATTTCTTTATTGACCAATGATTCTTTGCTGACAAGTTGATCTGACTTTTTCAGTTGTGTTTTCTTTTCATCCTTCAACTTCTTGATTTGCACAAGAAAACTCTGATTATTATTCCTTAGGCAATAAAGTTCTTCATCATTTCCCAACTTGTCAACTTTATTTTTAAGGTCTTGATTATCTAGTTTCTCCTCTTTTAACCTTTTGATTTGTTCAAGCAACCTTTGATTAAGGTTCCTTAGGCAAGAGTTTTCTTTTTCTTTTTCTAATAATTTCTTCTTGAGATCTTGATTCTTTTGTTCCAACTTTTAAATGCATTGCTTCTTATCCTTTGACTTCGACTTTTGCAAGTAGTTTTTGACTATGAGCTTTTAGGTTAGAAATTTCCTTATTTTTTCCAATAATTCCTCGTCTTTTTCTAATAATTCATCGACAACTATATTCTCGAGAACTTTATATCTTTCTTGTTGTTTAGCTAGTTTGACCTCTACTACTTTCTTGTTTTGTTGATGTTTTGCTAGTTTGTCCTCTAATTTTTTTATCGCATTTGTGTATTACCTTGATATTCTTTCATAATAAATGATTTCTCACACATTGGATAAAAGCAATTATAATTTTTAAAGGTCATCATATACTCAAACTCCATTTCACAAAAAGAACAATTAGTCCAAAATTTTGACTTATATATGGAATCATAGTTCATTGTTCACTTCTTCGATATATAATTTGATACTTTCTTACTATACTTTAAACACACAACTTCTATATATATTAATTATTTTTCATTTTTCTGACCTTCCACTTAAGAGAAACTATGGGTTATTTAATAACCCTTTGATAACTTTTGAATTGGGATTTTCACTTGAAATATCACACTTTCATTTTAATTAACTTAACCTTAAATTGTATCCTCGTCAATGATCTTTTTTAACCTTTTTTTATCTCAAGGATACTTTAATTAAAAAAAACCTCATAACTTTTCGTTGATCGACTTTATGAATTTGGAAAAAAAAATTAATCCTTTCTAGTCAAAGGATCATCACCCTTTATCAACTCGAAGTGTTGCAATCTATTGTCACTTTTTAACCACTCCAACATGTGGAATATCTCCCACCTTATATATAGTGTTTTAAAGTTTAAATCTTGGGCAATTTTTAATATCATCACTTGTTGTGATTATTCAAGTGTTGAAGTCAACTACCGAGATGAAAGGACAACTTTTGTATCTCATTCAAAAGACACAAATCCGTTATGTTATACTGGTCAACACCTGAACCCATGGCGAGTATGGAACACAAGGCCCTTTGACAACACCGGATACAATATTGTAGAAATACCCAATATGTTTTTCGTTTCTTACATACCTCTGTGGCACTCCAAGATCTTGAATTTACAATGATGACTAATACAACAGACATATACCTATCGATTTTTGCTATTCCATAGATTTCCTTTCTTAGTAAGTATTTCTTTGACTGTATTTTTTTTCTCTATTCCGAAGATATATCTAGTGACTTTTCTCTAATTGATGGGATTTAATTTTTGTATGCAAGGTGCTTCCTATTCAAACCCCTATATTCTGATACCTAGTGATTTCCTTTTTTTTCTCATAAAAATGGCCAACAAATTACTACTAGTAAAAAATTCGAGTTATAATTGTAGATAATGTTAAAATATTCGATGTGCTCGTTTTAACCATACACAATATCACTATTGTCACCCAACCATAGGCATGAAGCCACCCCCGAGCACCTTAACCTTTGCTAGATAGAATGATTCCAAAGAACCACACTAGAACCAACAGATAAAGCCTAGTTGCAGCAATAGCACGAGATGGAACCAAAAAACACCATCCAACTGCAGCAACAACACAAGACAAGGAGAGTGCACCTCCTCCAAGGGTAGCGTTGATCTAAAAATGAAGAAGACTTGAAAAACTTGAATAATTATTGCAAGTGAAAATGTTATGTGTTTAAAAGCAACCGGATCAATTTGCAACACATAAATAAGGATTGCTTATGTAAAAATACACATAGACAGCAGCATAAAACATTGAACATCAACACATAAACACAGCAACTTGATAAAGGAGTTCACCCCACTCCGGGCTACATCTCCTGGTCCAGCTTCCAATGGATCATTATTATTAAATTGTTCAAAGTGCTCAAAAACATGCCTTACAATGCTCAAAATGACAAACCGACTGCTCCAATGGCTCCGCAGCGTCCCAAAACCCCTGTCTGGGCTCTTTCGGCACCTCAATCGGTCGAAAAATGAAGATAGCCTCCTTGAAGTCTTCCCCTTCAACTTTGTTGTCTCTGGTTCTACAAATCGCACCCTTGTGCTTCAAACCTGGCTCACACGCTTATTTAAGCGTAAAAACTTGGCACCGGGCGCAACTGCGCCAACGGTGCAAACCGTAGGACGGTTAAGGCGCCTCCAGCCCCTAACCGCCTTGGCTCTCGGGCATATGGCCATAGGACCAATGGCTGGGCGGAAAAGTGGTTAATTCGTTTTGAAAACCGTGGAACCAACTGTGTAACTCCCGCGCAAAGGTACAACCGCGCGTACACATTGTAATATGGTCAAATGTACATATTATAACCATGGGTTATATAACCCTGCGCATATTATACAACGTATACATATGAATACAATGCAATATAAACATTGGTATATATTTCCCGCGCCATTCGTGGGTCCTTGCGACACAGTCACATATCGTTTTCATATGACTACAGGCCGGGGCTAAGCCCCGGCCCGACCCCCGCCCTTTTGCATATTATATTGACTTTATAACAAATGCGTTGGGATACATATTAAGTCACAAGCTATGGCGTATTGGTCGGACGGTTATAATAAAGTTTATATATGGGG
>SNQJ01S0009218.1:291565-336615 GCA_010110895.2 Picea sitchensis | reverse complement strand
ATTTTTTTTATTTTTTTATATACAGCGTTTCCCCCAACGTTTCCATTTTTGGGGGGCATGTTTCGTACCATCCCGGTTTCGAAAACTTAGAAACGTTTCCTTGTTTCGTGCAACTTAGCTACTTACATTTTTGCACTCTGCAAATTGCATCTGTTGTTGTTGCTTGTTCTTCTTCTTTCTCTCAAGACACTAACAATCATAGTAGCCATACTTGTGAGTCGTGACACTTTAAACACTTCACATGCCCCAAGTCTTTCACTCCCTAGTTTGAAGATCTTGAATCTTCCTTCATACACTAAGAGTGAAATCAAAACCTAGCCCTAGTCAATAAGATGAAGAAAGGTGGTAAGAAAGGAGGACCCAAGAAGGATTAGAAGGGGAAGAAGGAAGATTCAAAACCATGGATAAGGCGACTGCAAGCTTGGCTGAAAGATCATCCACTGCTAGAAGACACTCCCTACAAATTGCTTTTGTTATTGTTGCTTTTCCTTCTCCTTCTTCTTTTGAAGACACTAAGAAGCAATTGGCCATTCATGTGATACTTGAAGCAATCCATAGGGCTCAAGTCTTCCATTCCCTAGTTTGAAGATCTTGAATCTTCCTTCTTCCCCTTCTGACTCTTCCCAAGTCCTCCTTTTTAATCACCTTTCCTCATCTTACTGATGAGGGCTAGGATTTGACTCTCCTCCAGTCTCGTTGAAACAATGTCCAATCTAGTCTCCTCCTAGATAAAATCATCCCCAATCATCTTAAAAGTGAGAAGCTTCTGACAAGCACAAAGTTCAAACACCCCTAACAAAAGGTTCCTAAGATGAAGAGAACCCATTTAATGCTACGGACACCAGCTCTTCATCTTCCATCATCACCTTGATAACAACGAACTTATCTCGAAGCTCACTAATCTTCAACAAGTACATAACTACTATCTACATCATTCATGCAGGTGGCAATGATCTTGTTCTTCAACGACATTTTGCAAGAGATGTTCACACTCTGGTACAGAGTGATCAAGGCATCATACATCTCCTTTGGTGTCTTCTTGTCTACAATGTGAGCGATCATGTGGTCCTTTATCATCAGTAAGTGCTACAACCTTCGTCTCTACAAAGCTCCAAAGGTCAACCTCCCATAGTAGCATCTACACTTTGCACTTTTGAGGTGTAAAGTTGGAAGCACCTACTAGACAAATAACACCACCTGAGACCACAACTATTCATATAAGCAACTCCTAGACCACACCTAAACAAAACAAATCAATCGAGAATAAATCAGATCAGCGACCTATCTTTGGTTCATAACTCTTCTCCAATCACTAGAGCACTTGGGGCATCACACCCTACAACCTATCACAAGTCCAAATCACTCAATCACTAAAGCTAAGGCATTACAGCCTACAACCTATCACAAGTTTGGATCACTCAATTGTTGAAGCTAGAGAAAGACACTTGCTAAGATCCTCTGACAACTCCTCATAGGTTACAACACAATCTCTATTCAGGGATCTGGAAAATCTAAAAAAACATGCTCCACACCTAAACAAAACAATTCAATCGAGAATAAATCAAATCAGCGACCTATCTTTGGTTCAAAACTCTTCTCCGATCACTAGAGCACTTGGGGCATCACGCCCTACAACCTATCACAAGTTCAAATCACTCAATCACTAAAGCTAAGGCATTGGCCGCATTACACCCTACAACCTATCACAAGTTTGGATCACTCAATTGTTGAAGCTAGGGAAAGACACTTGTTGAGATCCTCTGACAACTCCTCATAGGTAACAACACACTCTATTCAGGGATCTGGAAAATCTCAAAAATCATGCTCTGACACCATGAAAAATTTTCAAAACATTGTACATAGATCTACACTCAAAAATGTAATCCCTAAACCCTAAGAAATTGAAAACAAAAATTCCTATCAAAACAGTTACATTTGAATACTAGATCTCCATAAATGGACAGTCGAAAAGCACTAATAGCAAACTCAAATCTAAACTATCGTTTTTATTTCTTTCTATTAACTTAGAAAGAAGAATTACAATGCAATAGATCAAATCCCTAAATCGCTAACCATGCCATTCTTTTATAGATAAAGAAGGCTAAAGTTTACAAACTATTTGCACCATCACAATGGAGCACCCACGTTAGGAAATTAAACCCTAACCCTTAAACATCCTAGATAGGTTCGCCTTCCCTACATGAATAATTCACCTAGATTAGAGCACCTTAAGAAGATATTCACACACATGCATGCCTCCTTGAGATCCATGCCCTCTTCTTGCATAAATAATCCTCATGCATAAAACACCTAACATAAGCCTAATCTAAATCTAGAACAATAGTTGATTAAAGCTAACAAAATCACACTTCTAAATTTGGAACAACACACTCAAATAGCTACTATGCTAAAGATAACACTGCAATCTATAAAATTGGTGCGCCTGGGTTGAGGCTTGACTAGAGTTGCATTGTCACCTACAACCACAATTGCCGTGCACGGGAAACATGACAAGTCTAGATCTATTATCGCCTTCCATATTTGTTGAAGGAGAATAGATCCATAGCAACAGGTAAAATGAATAGTCTGGACACTTAACTCAAATGGCATGGCCTCAAACAAAAAGGGACAATTCCTATCACAACCTTATATTTACAAACCTATGCGTGTTCATGATCTATCTCTCTAGCAATTTCCTCGGAACCACTTTTGTGATACATACATACATACATACATACATATATATATATATATATGATTACTTTTACTAAGATATTAAGGCAATCACTTGAAAATATTTAGCATATTCGCATTTTTTCAATTCTAATGATCAAATTTCCATCATCAAATTAATATAGCCTCTTTCTTTTCATGGTAGAGAACCCAACGACAAAGCTTGAGCAAGACCACCTTGAGCCTCAAAATATGCATTAGTGTCTACTTTCCATATCAAAATAAACTAGATATATGTAATCGAAACCAAGGTCTAGATGGCCACTCTGCCCATCAAAGGCCCTCTTAGAAGCTGAGTTTTTCTTTGAATATCAAAGAGATGCCTCCTTGTTGAACCCTAATCCTCCATCGCAGTTCGGTAAATTTGATACATATTTTTCAACAAATGAACAAGTTATCTCTATTGTAGAATGACTCAAGAAGAGGGCCTTCATTCTCCATTTCTAACAGCAAAACCCAATATATACACTAAAAACTTAAAAATAGGCAAAAGAAAGGAAAACTTCCAATTCCACCTTATCTAAACTTCAATACGTCAATGACTACAATATATTTTATATTCACACAAAGTTTTTATTTCCAAGGAAAACCTTGCAGGGAAACCCTAGGGATGCTTCCCCACATTCGTGAATGGCATCCCTAGTAAACTCGTCAACATAGACTAGTGCACCTTACCCAAGGGAATTTGAACTAGGCACTTGCTGACATGGAACTAACCAAATGCCCAATAACATTGGCAGCAACCAATTGAGCTACCTACTTGGGTTTTATCTTCACGCATACTTGTGTCCTTAGTTGTTGATTAACCTCTAACCTCAAATTATATGTATATACTAAATAGCTTCTTGCTTAAGAAAAATTCTCATGACTAAGAAGGGCATACCTATTCTAGTTTTTTTATCCTTTTTCACACTCATATAGTTACTAAAAAACAACACAATCTATCCACATAATTTCTATTCCAACAGTAACTACATTCCATGAGATCAATATATGAGTTCATCTTCATGGACAAATTCGTGGACAACGATGGAAGACAATGTGAAGTTGCATCATCACCTTTATTTGACCTTCAATCCTTTAGGGAATATCACTATACTATTACTCCTTGATTTACATCAAAACTGCATTGTCTACAACTCAATTGACCTTGTAACCTTCCAAACCTGCACTTCAAATGTTACAAAGTCCCTTAACCATGTGCAACTATAGGGGAACATAGGAAGGATGCCCATTGTGACCTCAACAACTCTTCCTTTCACTTTAGGCCAATCCTTTTATGGCACAATGGGGGAAAACCTAGAAAAAATTGTTTTAAGATTTTCTATATTATAAAAGGGATGGTGGATTTTACCAAGACCAGTGTCTATCCAATTAGGTTATGGGGTCAAGATCAAAGAACAAGAGAGCTTCAATATGATGGAGAAGACATAATTAAGACATCACTGATGTGCCATAATTCCAAAATGCCTTTTCAGATTATGCAAGATTAAAGTGAGAGCCTTCAACAAGATGCACTATCATAGCCATGACATTACAACCAAGTAATAGTGTGCAACCATGAACAAGATAAGAACAACCATAATATAAAACCCTAGACGAAGTATGGCAACCTTCTTATTGAAATTTACATTCAATAATACATCATTTCTTCAACTTTGATTTCACACCTAACCAATGTCTATCCAATTGGATTATGGAGTCAACATCAAACAACAAGAGAGTTTCAATATGATGAAGAAGACATCATTAATCTATCATTGGTGTGCCATGATTAGTCTAAAACAAATTTTCAGATTGTGCAAGAATAAAGTGAGAGCCCTTAAACAAGATGCACTATCACAACCATGACATTACAACCAAGTAATAACGTGCAACCATAAACATGATAGGAACAACCATAATATGAAACCCTAAATCAAATTAACAAAGTAGAACAGCCTTATTGATTCACCAACCAACAATACATCATTTCCTCAAATTTGATTTCACAACAAGACCAAGAGGACTAAACTAGCCACACCTAACCTTCCTCCTTAGCTAAGACAACCCTCAAAATGGAGTGAAATAGCCCTAACCAAAAAATTACAATAAAAAAACTTGAATTATTCAAGGTTACATCGAGTATTAGAGAGGGTTTAACAACCTCAACCCTAATCTCTTCTTTTGTGACAAGCTTATCCTTCTACAGAGATTATTTCAACAGCAAACCCATGGCAACTCTTTGCAAAAAAACTAATCATCCATGAAAAGAGTAAAGAAATGGAAAAACCTCACATTAAACACATCCTCCTTCAAATCCTCCCAAGGATATTCAACTAGGTGCTTGGAGGGGAACCCATGGCATTAGCAAATGAAGTTCTCCTCTTTTTAAACTTTATACTATTCAAGTCAAACCCTAGTGAATAAAATAACAATAAACGAAAGCTAGAAACCCTAAAGTTATGGTGCTCCTCTTAGAGTGTTTTTTAGGGTTTGATTAAATCACATAATGACATGTGTCAACGTCTCCTTAAAGTTGCTCCTTCAAATATGTCAACAACTCACCTTGAATGATGTGTAATGCCTCAAAAAGGCCCTTATGCATGCTTCAAATGCCTTTTTGAAGAGCATGTCCCTCTCTAAGGGGGTAGATCCATGAATAAGCAACAATAAAATCCTTCTTTTCACCCTTGGAATAGAGCACTCATCAAGTGACCCCCTTTGACCATATAAATGCATTTACGGCCACATGGCATCATTCCATGCTAGGGCATTCCTCCTTTGGCCTCTTTCCTTACCACATGTCATTCTCCGAGCCTCCTCCAAGGTAGGGCGTTTGATCCTTTATCCCTTTAAGTGAATAGAAGGGGTCCATAATGCCACTTGTCAAGCAAAACACCTTTCCTTTAAGGGTTTAACCATGTCAACAATGCCATATGGTATCACTTCATGCAAAGATGCTTGCCTCCAAATATATAGAAAAGGCCTTCAACAATGTGTTCTTACCCCCAAAACATCTCAAAAGGTGAAACATGCCTCCAAATATGTGAAAGCTCCTACATTGGGGTTATTTCTCACCCCTCCGTGTCTTCAACATGGCCTAGACACTTCTTTGAAAAGGGCATTTCTCCTTTACATTGTCCTTGACCCCTTAACTCGCCATAAATCATTTCTTGAACATCTTTTAAGCTAGGGCATTCATCTTCTAAGGTTTGCGTCTCATTCATACCATCCATCCACGTGATCCTGGGCCCTGGTTTCATCCTAGGAACAAGGCACTCCATCAATGATGCAAGAAAGGGTAATACAATCCATCTAACCATGCCCCCAAATATGTGTTAAGTGCTTCCAAACGAACCTCATGGTGAGATATGTCTCCAAGAAAGCCTCCATCAAGGCAACCATACTCCTCCACACCTTTGTTCTTGCCTCTGGGTGATGAATGGTGTTCGAGCAAGACGAAACAAGGTGCATGGCCTCCAAATCTCTCCCCGCAACCTATAATTGCACTGAACTCCAAAGTACTTCTGTTGTGCTGGTGAGAGAAGAAAGCTGGTGAAAATGTGAATTAAGACATGCATTTTTAGGTAGTAACAAGCCTCAAATTAAACGCCAAATGGGGCATTTGCAAACAAACTCCCATGGTAGATATAAGGATGTCATCACATAAAAAAACATGTATACAACTTTCACATGTCCCACTCAATATATTTACATATGTCAAAATGAGGGTCCTAAGATATTCATTCTTGGCCACACAATTATTTAAAGGAGTATTCAACTATGCAAAAGAAATAACAAAGCCTGCCAAAAAAAAATCTCTGCTTATTTGGCATGGATATCCACAAATGTCATGCATGCGTATCCATAGATCAGCATTCCCCCACTTCAAAACAGACCATACATGGCATTCTTTTATGTCTAGTAAGAAATCCAACCTATAAAGATTCATTTCCTAATGCTTTTCATAAAACTGCATTTATGAGTTAATATTATACAAACCTCTTTAATTGAACAGTCCAACGGTAATAATCTGAACATATACATAATGATGAATACCATATGGAAGACAAGGTCTAGTGGGAACATAACAATAACCACAGAGAAAGTAAAATGTAGGCAGAAAACCTAAAGGAACTGAGACAATTGAGCCTTAAACTGCATCTCTATATTTTACTGACAAAATATAACCCATGATAACAAACGTGTATAACTTCAAATGAAAATAAGCAGTTTTAGCCTAAGCAAGGATCCCATTTTACCCTTGAAAACAAATAATTAAAAAAAAAGTCATCTAAAAAATAAGAGGCATATAAGAGGTTCTGAATCAGGCAACATATATTCAAATATATTGCAAACAAAACTCAAAATTGGAACCTCTCAATAAAAATTGCACATGCTTTCCTAGGAAGTCCAGAATCATTGCAACCAAACTCAGAACAAAGGGCATGCCATAACATATTACTACCATTGCACTAAAATAAACAAAAATCTATCTTCATAAAAAATTACCTTCCAATAAAATCTACAATATCTGGAAACTTCCCAGTATTACGTTCAGCATTCCGACTGTAAATCTCAACAGACCCGTCTTCCATGTAGTGAATCTACCTCCACATATTTGGGAAGAATATTAAAACATCGGAATTGCAAGGGAACTACAACACAACACAAATGGCCATCAGAACAAAAAAACTACCTGTGCACGCTCCCCATCATATTTATACTCGCAAGTAAATTTCATGTCCTGAAACTTATCCAAAATCTCTGAAACTCCTTTCGTAGGTTTGGCCAACATAGGACCAACAGGCACCCCCAAGGTAAATGTACAAACTTCAGGCAACTTGAGAACACCCAGATCAAGCAAAGCAGGAATAATTTTATCATATATTGGCAATACTGAGTATGTTTGCTTCACTATCCTGCCAGCCTGCATATTAACATATGTAAAAATGAACAAATTAATATCCAAATACAATCCCAAATGTGGTGACTCACTACACACCGACTTAAAATATAAATTACCAGTTCTCACAAGCCAAAAATAAAAATACACCTGACCAACTTAGTCACTGTGAATGATAGAGTGCTTGCACAACATTTCCACAGGTTCTTATACCTCATGAGTACTACCCTACCTGTTATTTGTGCAAATGGGAAGGATTAAGAACAAGTGGGTGCCACAATCCAGTATTCAGCACATGAACAGAAAAGTTATATCAGAATGGACAATATGTGAAGTATTATCAATGCTTTAAACAATCGGGTAGTCTTCAATAAGGAGCGTTTCATCATGTGCAGGGAAATATTCTCTTTTACTTCAGACACTGAGTAGACAAATCAAGAATTATGAGTGGATATACTGTTTGAAGACTATGTGCATAGCCACTTGTGTACAAATGGCACAATATGATAGTAAAGATTAGAGAGCTTCAGATAGGGAATAGATGTTTCTGTTAAGTAAATAGACCAATGAATCTAAATGGAAAATGAAGTTAATTAAACATAAATGGAAGAAGTTAATTTTAATTTTCTAGGTATAACTCATGCCTAAAATACATAAATAATCAAAAGGATAATTTTGGAAACTCTAGAACAATATTACCCCATAAAATCCTATATAATATATAAGATCGCTAAAAAGCAAATTTTCTCCCCAGTTATATTACTGAAAATGAAAAACTGATAGTCTACGGAGGTACTTGATTCAGTGATATCCCAGTGCTGTCCATGATCCAAGCCCAGATATGGGTATTCAGCGCACAGTCTCACATGCACCAGAATGCACCCATCCCCCACACTAGCCATCTCCAACCAGGCCAACACCGGTCCCTACTTCCTCTTATGGTATCAAGGGGCTGCACCCCTTGAGAGACCAGACAACCTCCATGCATGCCAAGTTCCAAAGTCCGCACACACAGTCAACAGCCTACGCTCATAATTGACATGCGTGCACACACCTCAGCACCTGCATGCCCGCAACCAGGAATGCCAACTGTCACCCGGACCACTGTGGAAACCCAACAGCATGCACACCAATACATGCACAATGCAGACCGCCAAGAAGACAAGCAATCACTTCATCTTCAGTTATAGAACCAAACGGGCATTAATGTAACTTAAATGTGTTCCTATGTATACTATGTATGATACGAATAATGGCATCAAACATAAGGCATAGAATAGTTAGTTATTCTCCCTTTTATCTCCCGCTCTCTTTCACAAAACATTGTACAGAACTCTTACACAGTAATGCAAACACTGTTACATTCTATGTTGCTTTCTGTGCATCTTGTTCATTATTTACTTTCTTTCCATTCATACTTCCACTCGCATAACTTAATCAGTCCAACCTGTTTAAGTTGCCCTCTGATTTGCATCCTGGAATCAGATCAATTTATAATTTAAGTTTTGCATAGCCCTTCAAACAGACATGAAAATCTCGAAATTCGCAATTCAATCCTAACGTAGAAAAGTTTCAAACTTATTTAAAAAAGGGGAGAGAGAGAGAGGAATAGATAATCAACTTCAAGATAAAATATATAAAGCAGATTTTGCCATCTCTTCAAGATGTACCCATAAAAATACATTCTGTAACTGTAGCTTGTCATAAAGAGCTATGGGTGTCAATTACCCAATATACTGACAAAATTCCCTCCTTTACATAAATCTTTGTACTCTAATAATAGAGAATTAATGAGGGATACGGAGACAAAAATTGAATCAGAGTAATACTAAATCTCACAGAAACAACTGAACAACAAAATAAACCTTCAAAATATAGCTTTTGCCCAACTTCGATCTGTCAAAAATAACCACTTCACTCAGATTTCAGGCACCCCATTATATAAGAAATCTTTAAAAAAACTTCAGAAGTGGATATCAGATTCATGGGAAGCCCTTCTATCAGATTCAGTGACCATTCACCCCTGGGCAAAGGGTTCTTCATCTTGGAGTTTTCCAATCCTTTGGACAGAGATTGAGTCATGAAAGAAGGGCCTTGGTTGTGGGTGAGCACATGTTTGTCTATGAGAACCTGGCAGCCAGGTTTTGATCCTCAGACAGAAACCCTATCTGCAGTTCCCATTTGGCTCAAGCTCCCTAGCCTTGCATTGGATTTTAGGCATGTCAAAACTTTGGAAGCCATTGAGAATTCTGCTGGAACATTTTTAGACCTTGCTCTCGAAGTGAAGAAGCTTCCAAATTTGCCTTGTGCAAGAGTATACGTAGATTACATGCAGATCGGTCTTCCCTCATAAATCATTATAGATAGCAAAGGTAGTTGATGGACTCAACCGTTAGATTATGCGCAGGTGGACTTTTTCTGCCAAACCTGCTTTCAGCAGGGTCATATCACATCAGCTTGCCCTAGGTTGGCAAAAACATATCAGAAATATTCATGGTGGAAGGATGTAAAATTGGACCATCTAAAGGTCGAAAAGCATACTCCTATAGAGAATCCAGCTTCATAATTCAGCAAGCCTGAAGAAGATTCACCAGACCCACCGGCAAAACCTCCTGTTTCAGACTGCACTAAGTCTGAACCAGTGAAGGAGACATCTCCAGAAGAACTGACTTCTGCTGATCCTTCTTTTTATTCCCAAATTCCATCAGGAGGAGGAAGTACATCCAGATCCATGACAATTGTCAGAGCAGACCAATCTTTAGCTTCAGAAATTTGTGACAATCCAGCTGATCAAACTTGGATTGAACTTTGAGGTAAAAAAAAAACTAAGGGCACACTGTCCGCAAAACCAAAGTGAAATGACTCTCCATCCAAGAAGAGACAAAAAGGATAGATGTCATTATGTAAGGGTTGGCTGACCCAGATTTTTAATTTTTCTCAGTTTTATTTCCTGATTAAAGCTGCTACAGCACATTCACAAGTTATGGATTGTGACACTTATAACTTTTAGGTATTTTTTGAATTGAATACTTTTTTAGCAATACATTTGTCTGCTTCTTGGTTTTGCTTGACCTACTAAAGTGCTCCTTAGCAAACGAAACACCAAACTAAATATTCTTAGAATGAGCTGAACAATATGCAGTTACAATCTGCACAAAATGATCTTTGTTCTTTGAATAAAATAGTAAGTTTTTATAGGATTTTAATAGTTCTGTCTCTCAAGACAAACCTAAGTTATGATACTCATAGATGACCAATTTTAAATGGAATTGTGTTTTGTACATAAGATAGATAATTTTATTAATGTCCAACAAATGACCACAAAAATAGGTCAATGGGTCTGAAAGCTACAACAAGTATGAATACAATGTGGGATTGCAATCGCAACTCCTAGATAATGCTGAAAATAATATAAAGAAAGAAACCTAAAGTAGTGTAGCCTCAGAAAGTATATAGCCATGACAAAGGTACAGTGATACAAAATAAAAGTGAGTATGCCCAACTCAAAAGTCTGTCAAGAGGGAGAGAGAGTGAGAGAGAGGTCTGATCTCGGGTCAGATGGCCGAGGGCTCAGGGGGCGAACTGGGCATTGGCTCGCTGTTGGAATTCTTGGGGACTGTCGAGGGGGTCCAGCGGTATGATCTTGGGGGGGATGTAGGAGCGAGGGATACTCCTAGCATCCGAGGCCGAAAGAAAGAAACTCTGGATAGATCTCTGGTAGCTCATTTGAATCTGCGAGGTGGTCTGACAGGCGAGAGGCACACTACTATGGATTTGTTTGGAGCTAATCCCTCTAGCTCTCTAAGGATGTATGGACTGATCTCGATGATAACGATCTGTCTCCTCAAGGGGGAGGTTGAGGAGAGACTTGAGGCCTCACCAATCTATTGTCCAGTGCACTTTGGGACTCAGCCTGCCGCTTGTTGCTTCGATCTGATGGTTCAGCATGAAAGTATGAGGTGATCGTCATGGTCATCCCAAGGCGGAGCATGGCGAGCAGAAACGGGGATTGGTAGTGGGCAGTAATCATCAATTTCTTGAAAATCAATGGAGCTGGGAATTAATAAATTATAGTTTTGACACATGATATAACAAAAATATGATAAGATTTACGAAATAAGTGTTAGAAAGTAATGGATGTGCTCGTTTAACCATAAACAATATAGCAATATTGTCACCCAACCATAGGCCGAAGCCACCCCCGAGCACCTTAACCTTGACAGAGAATGATTCTGGAAGTAAACCAATAGCCAACCATGGCTAATGCATAAAGTTAACCAAGACTAATCAGAAAGTCCAACCATAACCAACAAAAAGTTCGAGCCTAAACCAGGAAACTAGATTGCGGCAGATGTCGACTGCAGCTACTCCCCAAACTTGCGCACTAGCCCAATTCCTGCAGTGCGCACTTCTTCCCAGCTGAAATTCCGAGCAGTGTGTATAAAATGAGGTCTGGCTACTTGTATTTATACTGTTTCCTGAGTTGTCTGGGCCGACTTCTCATTCTGGAGACTAAATACTTAATATTAATTATTTCCTTGAGACGACTTGTCTTCTAGGGTTATGTTCAATGCTTTAGGGTTACTTCTTGCTTCCCAAAATATTCTATTCTCGTCAGGGTTACACGTGGAGGTAAATACCTCCCGCAGCTACCATAATATCAACACTCCCTCCTAGCTAGGGAGGTATTGAAGGCAATGGTCTTGAGCACAAACATACCATTCAACCGCTAGCATCATCATAGTCGTATAGACTATCTCATGATTAGATCACGAGCACCATCATCACTATCAATGTCATCTAACAACATCAACTGCATGAAACCATACTCCATCTGAGTAATCAGAGATGATGCCGAATAAGTCACTCACTCCAAGGAGTGATACAAAAACCATTCTTCTAATTCGGGCATATGTCCTAGAAGAATAAATGTCCTAGACCATTTTTCGTCTAGAGAATCACTATCCATCAGTACACTGATCATTCATCTAGTTGATAATCATTTTCAACACTATTGATAGTCTACAAAGCAATCAGAACAATGTCATTCAATAGAACACAACTGTGTCTATCCATAGTAGTACACAACTACAATCTAGTGGTACACTACCACACCAAGTAGCACACCGCTACTTAATCAGTGACACATAGTCACAACCAGTGGAACACATCCACCACAGTAGCATACATCTATTGTCCAGAGACATACAGTCTCCATAGCAATCATATCATATGATATCAACAAAAGAACAATATCATGATATAAATTGAATCATTTGGGCCATTCTTCCACTCACATCAGTGAGTGTTGGAAGAGCATCTGCCCTTAGAAGGTAAAACATCAGTCATGAGCTACTGGACTATTCTTCTCAAGCATAGAAGAATAACTGTCATGATTTATGAGCCTGGACCATTCACCTATCTGGGCCATTCCTCCGACACTAAACAAAGGGCAACATGGAGAGAATGAGTCTGCCCTAGAGAATGTCTGCCCCTGATTGTTGAACCTGGACCATTCACCTATCTGGGCCATTCCTTCGACACTAAACAAAGTCCAGCTTGGAGAGAATGAATCTGCCCTAGGGAATGACTATCCGGACCATTTCCTAAGGAAATGATTGTCCTGCACCAACCTCCAAAACGGACCATTCTTCGAAACTGCTCACAACCGTGAGCTTCGAAAGAATGATTGTCCGGCGAGGCGGACCAATCTTCTTGACCACTACTGAGAGTGACTACCAAGAAGAAAGACTGTCCTAGACCATTCCCCCACACTGGCCACAAGGGGAATCGTTGTTTATGGTACATCAGCAATCCATCGAACCATTTTCATTACAAAAATGACCGTTCGATCTGGACCATTTTCCGAACTGGAAAATGCATGTCCGTCAAAAATCTCAAACCACTTTCCGAACTGGAAAGGAATTGCTCATCCTGGACCATTTTTAGAACTGAAAAATGACTGTCCATAAATCAATAACACATCAGTGCTCCCTCCCAACTTGGGAGTCATCTCTTCCCTTTTCAATAAGGAAGTCATCTCCACGAGCTCCAGCTTGTTTCTTGAGTACGCAAACTCTTTCATCTTGGACAGAGGCTTTACCAAAATATCTGCTTATCTACGCATCTGTGGAGATATATTGGAGAACCATTTCTCCTTTCCGGACCTCATCATGGAGAGTGTAATGCTTGATCTCAATGTACTTCAGTTTTTCTGGAACACTGGTTTTCTCTGAAGGCTTCATATAGCTCAGATCATTATAGTATATCATAGTTATATTCAGCACTTTTGTTTCCTGCTAGCTCATAACATCGTGGCAAGGGTCAAACTGAAACATATTCAAGTGGCACTTCTTCTGTCATCATGAGAGTTTGTCATGGATTAGCAATCCATTATCCTAGACTTTTGAGTAACCATTCTGATACAATATCTCTATTATAGAAGGTTTTTCACCACGCTTCTATTGTGCATTGGAGGCTCTGCACCAAGTTGTTTGAATCCATACAAGATCTTCTTCCATCTGCATACAAGAGTCTCTTTCTGGTATACCTCAAAACCTTGAGGTTGCTCTAAATACGCTTCGTTGTTCAATTACTTTGTTTGAGGAGAACAGTCCTTACATTCATCTGATGTGAACTCCAACCCATGGATATTGCAGGAGATATAATGGCTCAGGTATGTCTGGTTACTGGAACAAGCTATCATCATAGTCTTCTCCCTCCATCTAGAATAACCTTTAGTTCTGGATCTCGCAATGCTTCCATTCATAAGTCTTCCATACATTTTTCTTTATCACAACTTTTATTTCTTTTGCTTGATTGCTTCTAGAAGGTTCAGATCAAGTTGGTAGTCTTGTGATTCTCGATATAATGACTCGTTGTTCTAGCTTTTCTTTCTCTCTTGGACTCTTCATGTTCTTCCTCATGTTTCTCTTTGACTCTTGGGTCCATGGAGTTTTCTATAGATTTCATGCCCTGAAGATTCCAACTTCTTCCTTTCAGGATGTGGATGGACAACCAAGGATACTTTAAGCCTTCTTTTCGAAGAAGACTTCTTCTAAAGTCAAATTGAACACGTGTTGCTTTTCATGGTTGCTACCATTGATGGGAACATGGATAGATACTACATAATCCTCAATGGATCATATTGTTTAGGATTAGCTCCCTCCTAATCCTTGCTTCATGCATGAATGTATGCTCTTCTTTTGGAATTATATAATCAGCTCCCTCCGTCTAAGAGATTCCACGCTTTCATCTGCATCCTTATTGCCTTCTGCAAAGTGTCACGAGTCTTTTTCCAATTTCCTCTTGATTGCTGACTTCTTTTTGTTTTTATTTCTTCCAAGTTTCTTCAAGTTTGATTATGATTTTGGCTTATCTTGTAGTTGTTACTTATGCTAATAGCTTCCACATGAATTGTTACCAGGGGTTGTTGATGTACTTCATCCTTCCATGTGTATTGCCTGACTTGTAGTCATCGTGATAGCAATCCTTATCTTGTTGTTCTTCCATAGGTATTGTTTCTCTTTGAACATCTTATCTTCTAAAAAATATATATGCAAGATATGTACAAAAACTATGTAAACATGGTATGTACAAGAATTATGAAGAATATTGTTACCTTGTTTTAGAAGAAGAAGTTTGTTTTGTCCTGCTTGGCCTTCTTTGAGGGTTCCCTTTCTTCGGCAACTGATGCTTCGTGTGTTTCCTTCCTTTTCTTTAACTCGGGACAATGATTCTTGTAGTGACCATATTTTCGACAATTGAAGCATTGTATTTTTGACAGACTATATCTTTCTCTTGATTTTGGTTTCTTCCTTGAGCCAAAACTTCCTTTTATTCCGAAATTCTTGAACCTTGTTGTGAAGGCTTGATCATAATTCTTGAACCTTGTTGTGAAGGCTTGATCATCGTATTTCTTTTGGGGTTTCTCTTTTGCACTAATCCTTGATTCTTCTTATGCACAACAAGTCCAAAGCTCTTCAAATGTGGGATACTCCTTCCTTGTGTTCATGCTTGCGGCAAATGCATCCCATGTCTTGGGAAGACCATTGAGTACTATATTTACCAATTCCTTCTCTGAAATGATCTCTTCAATGGCTTGTAGTTGATCTCTCAACTGAGAGATTCTCACAAAGTATGATGTTATGTTGTCATCATTATTCATTTTCATGTCACGGAGCTCATTCTTCAGACTCATTACATGTCCAATGTTTTTGACTGAGAAGAGGTTTGTTAGAGCATCATACATCTTCTTAGATGAGTCAAGATGGGAGATGTAGGGTATCAAGTGGTCTTTTATAGAGTCCACTATGATACTCATGGAATTGATGTCATTGTCTTTGAACATCTCCATAACTGCAACGTTATGAGGTTCCTTCTCTTTTCCTTCTTCGAACTGTGGTTCCATGATCTTTCCTTTCATGATGTCCAACACTTTATTCTTGGCAAGGATGAGGTCAATCCTTGTCTTCCACGCTCTAAAGTTAGAAGGCCCTTCTAACTTGTTTTTTGACTTCATAGAGTAAGTCATAACTGCTTTGACTCGATCAACCTTTGACTTTGACCAAAAACTTAAACTTGATGTCTTGGCTGGCTGAGAATACCAGGAGGTGCACGAGGCTAGGGCGCACTAGGCTATCCAAAATTAGGTCAATCTCTTCACTTAAGGTGCCTCGACAAGAGGGTTAGGGTTTCGTTGTTGCAGCAAAAACTGGCTGCAACTGCAACTGTAACTAAGCAAATCCTCCCAGTCTATCTTCCAGCTGTTAAATTGTCCGAAGATAGTGTGGGACAATAACCTGTTAGAAATTAATGGATGTGCTCGTTTAACCATAGACAATATAGCAATATTGTCACCCAACCATAGGCCGAAGCCACCCCCGAGCACCTTAACCTTGATAAAGAATGATTATGGAAGCAAACCAATAGCCAACCAAGGCTAATGCATAAAGATCACCAAGACTGATCAGAAAGTCCAAACATAACCAACAGAAAGTCTGAGCCTAAACCAGGAAACCAGATTGTGGCAGAAGCCAGCTGCAGCTGCCCCCAGACTTGTGCACTAGCCCAGTTCCTGCAGTGCGCACTTCTTCCCAGCTGAAATTCTGAGCAGTTTGTGTAAAATGAGGTCTGGCTACTTGTATTTATATTGTTTCCTGAGCTGTATGGGCCGACTTCTCATTCTGGAGACTAAATACTTAATATTAATTATTTCCTTGAGCCAACTTGTCTTCTAGGGTTATATTCAATGCTTTAGGGTTACTTCTTGCTTCCCGGAATATTCTATTCTCGTCAAGGTTACATGTGGAGGTAAATACCTCCCGCAGCTACCATAATATCAACAATAAGTCCTCTCAAAATGATAGTTGTTTAAAGGAAACACAGGGATACGAGACATAGAAAAGAACATTAATAATAACACACTTTAATTCCACTGTTAGAACTCACAATCCAACTGAAACACCTTCTCTTTGGCAACCCTCCTAATAGAAATATTGGCGCTGAAGAGATCAACAATGGAGATTTAGGGTTGTGTAGGTTTTAGTTCCAAACAAGGAACTTGCAGACTACTCTACATCCCCGATATAAGGGCTTTCTAGTTGTGCTAATGGAGAACAGATATTTCTTAAGGATGGAGAAAAGCATATGAAGATTGGCCATAAGGTGTGTAGGCAACCTGCAAGGGCTAGTTCGGTGCTCACTTTAAAAACCTTGGAACCTATGGGTCGAAGGGGGGTCGAAGGGAGGTACCTATGGGCAATGACGACTCTATCAGGAGGACAAGCCTAGCCATAAAATGACCTCTCATTTTTTGCTCCGACTCTAAAGCTGGATGTAAGGACTTTAGCATTCCTTTATGCAGGCTGACCTGTCAGGGCTCTACAAACAAGGTGAGTAATGGGTCATATTATCCCATAGAGCTTTCAAGGCAAACCAATGTAGTTTAGTCTAAGGGAGTGCCAAAGTTTAAGGTGGGTTTTGGAGGCGCTAACAAGGAGTGTCCGCCCAAGGAATTAAAGTTGTCTTACACAAAGGGCCCTAGCACTAGTAATGAAGGGGTGAATCAAGAAGGGGAGGTTGTAGAAGTCTACAGGCACAGAAAGAAAGAAAGCCAAGACCAAGACCATGTATAAAATGTTTGAAGACTAAGACCACCCTTGTGTTGGGTGAGGGCATTGCTATGGATCAGGTGGTACTAAGTAGGGTTGTCAAGTGAAACGTCGATGTGTCATTTATATGGGATATTTGGATGAGAAGTCCATGCATCTATGTATAAATAGGACTCATTCTCAATTTTGAAGCTACAGTCCAGGATTTCGCACCTTTGGTTACAAAGCAATTGGCGTTCCACTTAAGTTCTGAAGAGGAAGCTGGAAAGATCTTGAATGCGAAATGGTATTGGGGGGCGGCCCCTCTAATTCTGAAGAAATGGAATCCCTCTCTTGACCCTTAGTAAAGTAGCTTGGGTGAAGATGCGCACTTTAGCTCTTGAATTGTGGGCAGAGGGCATATTCAAGGCTATAGGTGATACTCTTGACACCTTTGTCAACGTAGATGTTCAGTTCAAAACAACAACAAATAATTTTGGTGGAATTGGCAATTAAGGACGATCTAGCACAAGAGATTCAAATAGTGGTGGGGAATAGAATGTATGTTCAACCTTTGGATTATATAAGGTTTTCAGTCTAATGCTCTAGATACCATGCCTATGAGCATTTAGCCTCTACATGTTCTTTGAAGTTTCATGGCAAGATGTGGAGCAAGGAAAAAAAGGGCAGGTGAGAATATGGAAGAGACCAAAGAGTCTCCAACGCAAGTCATTGCAGAAGGAGTTGAGCAAATATTCGATGGACGAGTTCTTAAGGTTAAGGAAAAGACTAATAATGGTGCTCAATCTAATGAGGAAGGGATAGTAGTTGAAGGCTCTAATATGGAAATGGGTGAGGAGAAAATAATTAAAGAGTTGAGGTCTCAAGCTAGTGAAGAGATGAATGCATTCATGGAAAACCCATTTAAGGGTTCAAAGAGCTCGAAAGTCAATTCGTTGCAAGCCCCTATGCAACTGAGTAAGTCTTCACTTTCTCCTAAAGCTATTAATTTACCATTAGACTCTATAATTTTGAATGAAGATGAATGGTCAAGTTTAGTAAGGCATGAGGAAATCCCATTAAAAAGGTCTAAAAAAGGGTTGTTAGTGAGAAGGAGATGGGAAAACCTATAGATGCCTTCGTTGTTTTGGGACTACACATGCTTTTAGTAAGGGGGTTGAATAC
This sequence comes from Picea sitchensis, assembly GCA_010110895.2. NCBI lineage: Eukaryota > Viridiplantae > Streptophyta > Pinopsida > Pinales > Pinaceae > Picea > Picea sitchensis. The sequence continues at coordinate 317,718 of SNQJ01S0009218.1, read as the reverse complement.
TCTTAAGGACAGGAGAAAGGAATCCTTGAGAACTTTAAAATCATCTCCATCTGTGGGAAGTGGGGAGAGTGGAGATGCTTCAAACCTCTACAGATATTATCTTAAGTCTAGAAAATGGCCAGAGCTCTCAAAGCTGGAGGGAACTTAAGGGTGGTTAGGAAAGGATGGGAGAAAGGATTCTTCCTATCCCACGAGGGGCAGAAAGTCCCATTTCTTCCTAGCTCAAAATAAATCACTCGGGGAGGTCATGGAAGGAAAACAAAAAACCCTTAAAGGGGCCCTTAGAGTACAGCAAGCCCTGAAACTGGGTTCCCCATGTTAATTTTATCGTTGAATATATGAGGGATAGTCAAGCCTTCTAAAAAACTAGCCATGGGTCGATCAAGTGATAATCGCGAACCTGATGTCATTTCAATGCAAAAGACCATGGGGGAGGGAAACAAGATTATTGAGGACTTAGCCAAATCTTGGAAGAACTGGGACTTATTAACTATTGATGTTGTAGGACATTCTAGCGGGCTACTTACTAGGAGGAGATGCTCTATGAGAGCTGATTAATTCAGTGTACTTGGCCTCAGGGATTGGAGCAAAGTTATTCTAAAGGGAGCTAGGGAAGGATTTTATGGTGGTTAATGTGTTTGGATCTTATAAAGACATAGTTCCTTTCTAGGAGGATTGCGAAAAGAAAAGAATTTAACTTTTGGAGGAGACCCAATCTCATTATGAAAAGGGCAGAGACTTGGGGAGCTGCTACCAATGAGGATCCTCTTGCAAACCAATTTGCGCTTAAATTTGAGGAACCCAGGCTTGTGGATGTTGACTCTATAAAGATGTCCCCTACTCAAAGAAATTTGAGGGTGGGGACAAAAATAATTTCCAAAAGGTTAGACAGTTTCTTAGTTTCTAAATCTATTGTCAGCAATCCTGAAAGAATCAAATCCTAAGTTGTAGGGGGGGTTGACTCTAACCATCTCACTATTTTGCTCCAATTGGAGAAGGCAGATATTCAACCTCCTTCCTTTCAAATTTAACTCTAGGTGGCTTGAGGATGAGAGCTTTTTAAACTTGGTTAAGACAGAATAGGATATGATGTTTCTCTCAGGAAGTCTGCCAGCATCCAATTTGCATCTAACCTCAAAATGAAAAAGAAGTATAGTGGCTAATTAGGCCTACTCTAAGAGAAGAAAAGATGAGCAGACCTCAATTAGAATGGAAGAGCAAATCATGGATATTTATGCTAATGATTTTGAAGGAAGTTTTGATGAAGCTAAAAGGATTTTTTTAAAGAAGCTAAAACAAGAAAGGAGGGTTCTATTGGAAGATAAGGAAGCCCAATGGAGATTAAAGAGTAGGACCCTCTAGTTAGCAAATTGTGATGAAAACACCAATTTTTTCACAATTATGCTAGCCATAAGAAAAATATCAACTCAATCTAGAAGATGCAAAAACCAAATGGAATTGAAGTTAGGACTTTTAAAGAGATACCAAGTTTAGGGGTAAATCACTTTAAGAGCTTGTTATCGCACAATATGTACATGCCCAAAGCCCAATGTAAGTAAGGGAGATTGGTGTAACAAACAGGATATCCTATCGCTGTCACTTAATAGGAAATCTCCGCTTTTTAGGGATATGCAAGGTCTATCCCAGTAGAGGAGTCCCCTGTAACTTAAAGGGCTGGAAATTTAGGGTTATGTTCAAGATATATTCCCCGCTCTCACTGGTTACCAAAGTCACTAAATTCGTGTCCCAAAGATGAGGTTAATGAAGTGTTTGATGTACCTGCCCGGAACAAGACAATATAGCATGCATATACAATAATTCCAAGTACAAATATGATAATAACACCTCAATAGACAATGGACAGTGACAATAAGTGCTAGATTATATGAATTTGCAGCAATTAGTAAGATTGCAACAGCAATTGATAAAATGTAACAGTTGCAACAAATACTCCTCAGAATTGCTTGAAAAGACAGTAAAAAGAAAGCATTTACTAAGCAAAATGATAATCAAATGTCATAACCAACTTCTTAAGTGTTTAGCTAGCATTCAAAGTCAATTATGCAGAAAATTTGCTGCAGCTAGATGGTTGTAGCAAACATTTATAACAGCAGCAACAAAATTAGCGATCTAAGCTAAATTAGTGTTAGATTTAATTAGTAATAGCCTAAGAGAATAGTGTTTGAGTGTTTGATCAACCTTCCAACAAAAGAGAGACAAGAGACTAGTGCCCTTAGGGTTTATGGAGTCAATTATATCAGCACATTAACTTGGAGAGACAACAATGATTATACTTGTCTAAAAGATAACAAGGTGGAAGCTTGAGAAGTAGTACCTTAAGTTCTCAAGCACAAGCCTCAAAGAGAAGGTTCAACTAGGTTGTAGGCATTTCTAGGCCCTAGTGATTTCTCCTACCCTTAGACTCTTGAAAAATATTTGATGCAATAAGAACTAGACAAAGCTTCTAAAGTGCTAGCACTTTAGGGCTCTAAAAGTTTGTCTAGACAAAATCTTCTTAAGCAAAACTAGCAAAATAAAGAGCAAGAAAGAAGCACCTTATGTTTCTTACTCCTAGGGTTTCAAGCAAGCAAGCAATTTCATAACCTTACATATGAACAAGTAAACATACCATAGACATTTATCATGAAATAAAAATTGCAGATTTACTTACTTCACCAAGAATAATCAAGCACAAAAACCCTAGATTTGCCAAAATTTCACCAAGAAATGATCGAAAATGCATCCAAAATAGCCTCCAAGCAAGTGTGCCTTGGCCAATAACCCCTTTAGGGTGAAAATTTCAGTCATCCCTCTTGTAAGAGGTGAGTTGTGATGTAAAATGTTAATTTTTATACCGAGGCAAGTGGTGTCCCTTAGGCTTGGTCTCTTGGTCTAGAGAAATGTGACCACTTTAAATGTGAACCCCTTTTATTTCATAAAGTGAAAAGTGACTTAGGAAATAAAAGCTAAGTGGGTTTTTTATTTAAGTTGGGTGAATAAAATATTAAAAAGTGATTTTCATGTGCACTCTATTTTCCACCATTGATCTAATTCATTATGAGCCATTGGATCATGTGGACACCCAAAAGTCACTTTGGGAATATGGAAGGTCAAGAGGGGAAAGAGACCATTAAATGTCTCTCATGAGTCCATTGAGAGAACACACACAAGCATTCGTTGAAGAGAGAGCAGATTGAAGAAGAGCAGGAAGAAGATCATTTCTAGAAAAGAGTGGCACGAATTTCCATGTAAAGGTGGGCACAGAAATTGAGGCAAATACCAGCAATAAATGACAACCATAACCAGTCCGTACAATATAGTTTTTTGCACATAAATCGAAGTGAATTTTGCACGAAAATTGAGGTAGTCATTCAACATTAATTGAATCTGTATGGCTGTACGGATCCGTACAGCCTGCACAGAAATCGAAGTTTGTACAGTGTTGTTCGTACAGCATATGGAAATTCTAAGTTTGTTTGGCTCAGAATTTGAGGAGGTTGTTGGCACATTTTCCAAGGAATATTGTCTTGGGAAACGAGAGATAAGGTGTCTCTGTTGTGTAGTTAATTTTCTGCTGCAAATGTAATTTCCAGATGTTTGAAATTTAATAAAAGAAGCTGCCCTCTCAGAAGAACAGGTTTCCCCCACCCTGGGGGTTTTTCCTGGGTCATTTTTGGACCAAAAATTTCATGTGTACTTTGTTCATTTGGTGCTGAGTTATTTCTGCAATTATTTCCAGTCAAAGAAGTTGTCTCTTGTGTTTCAAATTCAGCAATTTCATTTCCAAAATTTAAATAAATGTTATAAGATAAATTTTATATCATGGGATGGGCATTAAACTATGGGAGTGATAAGGAGTGATTGAAACCTGATTGGGGACATCAAATTTCTTCATGGTATCAAAGCGTTGGTGACTGGAACAGCATTAAAACAGCTTGGAAGTGAGTTATTAACACTCAGAAATTTTATATCAGCAGTAAAATTTTGTGGGCAGATTTGTTGAGTGGAGGTTTGGGCTTGTTTTCTTCAACAGTATGGCTACAGGTTTGAGGTGGGAGGATAGGCTAGAGCCTAGAAGGGGCAGGAAATTTCTGTCCATGGAAGGCAAGAATCATTTTACTTTTCCAAAAAAATGAACTTTGGGACATTGTTGAAAGTACTGCCACGAAGCTTGTTGCATTACCCACAGATGCAACAGCATTGGTAGCCTTCAATAAAAAGGATGTTAAGGCGAAAAGGATCATTCTTGATGCCATAAAAGACCATGTAGTTCCACATGTCAGCAGTAAAGGGCATGCATATCAGATGTGGGAGGCTTTGACTCGCATGTATCAAAGCACAAATGAGAACATGAAGATGGTGTTGAGGGAAAAGATGAAAAGTATCAGGATGGCCAAGAGTGAAGGAGACACTTCATACCTTACTCAAATCACACAAGGGACGAGTTGTCAGCAGTAGGAGAGGTAGTGGGAGAAGCCGAGCTTGTTCGAACAGTCTTGAATGGTGTTTCAAAACCATGGGCTATGTTTGTTCAGGCGATTGTGGGGCATGAGACCTTGCCTTCCTGGGAAAGGCTTTCGGACGATTTCATCCAGGAGGAGACCTGGAGCGGCTATTTGCAGGGCAGCTCATCTTGTGTTAAGGAGGAGGAGGAGAATATAGCTCTTTCAGCCAAATGGAGGAAAGGGAAGCCCAAGACTCAAGGACCCACAAGTCCAAGTAAGCAGCAGGGAAAACCAAAGAAAAAGGGAGAGAAAGACCTTAGCAACGTAAAATGTTGGTGCTGCCATAAGATGGGACACTATGCAGTGACATGTCCTGAGAGGAAGAAAAAGAAGACACAGAACATGGCAGCTTTGGCTGAGGTGGGTGATTTCTCTTCGAGATTTGATCAGGACTTTGCCTTTATGGCAGAGCAGTAACATAGCTCAGTATCTCCCACGTTGTGGTATATTGACAGTGGTGCTTCTTGCCACATGACAGGTGTTCGTGAGCAGTTTATAGAGCTTAAACAGCAGACTCATGAGTTGGACATTGTTTTGGGAGACAACCGAGTTGTGAGCATTGTTGGGATTGGCACAATGGCTTTTCAGAGGGAGTATTTACACCCTCTGAAGTTGCTAGAAGCATAGTTTTAAAAACCGAAACCGATCGAGGGTCCAACCTGAATCGGAACCGGAACCGGTAATGAACCGGTCGAACCGGTTTCAATGAACCGGTTTTTTAAAAAATACATAAAATATTTAAATTTTAAATCATGTTTCCAAAGCTTTAGAGACAATTAGAGACAACATATCCAAAGTCTGCTCATGAATATATCAAAATGACACAAAGTGAAATACATATCTAGAGATCGGAACATAAATACATAATCAAGGAGGCTCTAAATGGCCTCTAGCCCTCTACAACATCAAATAACATACTAAGTTAGAGTCACTGATACTATAGGTGGGAATGCCAATGACAAATACAAAATAGCCATAGGGTAGATACTAGAACCGTAGATGAAAGAATCTCATAGCTCATGAGTCGTAACTGTCAGTAGTCCTCCATGTCATAATCATCAAGATTGGCATCACTACCACTACTCTCTCCTTCTCCTCCTCCTCCTCCCCTATATCCAATGCAATCCGTGCATTTGTTGATGTGGACTCTGGAGGATGACCCCTCAAGAGGATCACCGCCATCAAAAGTGACCGGCTCTAGCACTAGTTCATTAAGATCCAAGTTGGCTAATGCCAACTCAACACTGTTGTTCAAACCCATATCATCATAACCAACTCAACACTGTTCAAACCCATATCATCATAAAACACATCCCACTTTGTCTTTCCCTTCAACCACTATTCTCTATGCTTGTATATAAGATGTAGGTTGGTGTGCACATACACTACTACTACTAAGTCACCTGACATGATGATAAAGAGAAGAGTTCAATAGAAGAGTTTATACTTAACTCATACATTTCATCATCGCATCGTGACAAAAGAGTTCAACCATCAATGCCACCAACACCGAGGTAAATAGAGGGTTTGGTTCTCTTGATTAAAATCGTCGGCCCAGATAAATCTCGCGATACATGATAGAATCCGGAAACATTACAATCTTTGAAATCCTCGAACTGGTTCCATTGGAATTCCCTTTGGAATGGGACCTAAAATTCTACTTTCTCCATATGAAGTCCAATGAGGTTGGAACCACTCTCAAACATCCCCGAATCACTAATGGTGATGTTAAAAATTTAAGTAAAAGGACATTCTCCTTTATCTTTCAAAATAAAAGTGACATTCTCCTTTATCTTCATTTTCATCCTTTTACTCTTTAAGAATTTAACATTACCATTAATTACCATGGTGGGTGAAATGGAGGGGGTGGGGACCTCTTTAAATAGCATTAGTAAGGCAAAATAACCCTCAGCTGCACACCAAAACACCTTATAGCTTCTACTTGCATGAGAAAACATGAGCCAAGTACTTCTCTGTTACTTAGGTTTTAGGTTTTAGAGACCAAACCGGTCAGTTTGATCATAAACTAGTCGACCGGTTCGGTTTATTGGTCGGTTTGAATCGGTCGACCATCAAACCGATCAAACCGGTCGGCTCTGATTCCGGTTTGACCAGTTTTTAAAACACTAGCTAGAAGTATTGTATGTTCCAAGCCTTAAGAAAAATCTTGTATCGAGGACAGAGGGTCTGTGGTGACTTTCAGAGATGGGCATGTACTCCTTTATCCAAAGGGAGCTAACATTTCAGAGGCCAAAGTCATTGGAGTTCGATACGGGAGGATGTACAGGATGATATGGGAGACATCAGGGGCATTTGTGTGCATGACCAGCAGCAGGGATTTATGTGAGCTTTGGCACAAGAGGATGGGGCATTTGCATCATGGAGATCTGAGGATTGTTAGGGAGATCACCACAAGTATCTCGAAGTTTAGGCATTGAGCATGATAAGGTTTGTAGGGGGTGTGCTTTGGGCAAGTACACCAAGGCTCCATTTCCAGGACGAGATAGCAGGACTACATGTATCCTTGACTTGATACATTCGGATGTTGGTGGTAGAATGTCTTCTCCATCACTGAGACGTCTTGAGTACTATGTATTGTTCATTGATGACCACTCCAGGAAGACCTAGATTTATTTCCCGAAGCATAAGGCTGAGGTCCTTGCACGGTTCCAAGAGTTTAAAGCTCTTGTTGAGAACCAGAAAGGAAAGAAGATTAAAGTATTGAAATCTGACAATGGAGGTGAGTATGCCTCGAATGAGTTCATTGATTTATGTACTACGGAGGGCATCAAAAAGGAGATGACAGTTCCTTACAGCCTTGAGCAGAATGGGGTTGTGGAGAGGAAGAATAGGTCAATAATTGGAGCTGCCAAATCGATGATTCATGACCAAGGATTACCTTTGATCTTGTGGGTTGAGGCATGCAACACTGTAGTTTATCTGCAGAATCGGAGTCCTCACGAGGCAATTGGGGATATGACTCCCGAGGAGACTTTTACTTGGCAAAAGCCTTCAGTTGAGCATTTGAGGATTTTTGGATGTATCACATTCTCTAATGTTCCCAAAGAGAAGAGGACGAAGATGGAACCCACAGCTGAAAAGGGTTTACTTGTGGGTTACAGTGAGACTTCTAAAGCCTACCGGCTTTACATTCCTGCACTTAGGAGGGTTGTTGTTCAAAGGCATGTGAAGTTCGAGGAGGAGAGGGCTTGCAGGAGGTCACAAGAGTTAGAGGAGAGACAGCCTTCGACTTCTCAACAGCAGGGAAGTCAAGTACAGGGAGTTGTTTCTCAGAGTTCTAGCACAGGAGGCAATGGGGTGTCAGGGATTAAAGGTTCACCAGTGGTCACAGTACAAACTGGCTCACAAGGCAGTCCACAGGTCAGCTCGTTGAACACTTCACAGTTTAGTCCTCTGGTTGATAGTTCACATGGCACTTCAGGTTCTACAGGCACAGGTACAAATGTTCAGAGTACTGGGTCACCGGGCTCAATTGGTCGACTTTCAGGGGTATCTTCTTCAGGTGAGGCTGAGGAGGCTATTTCAGGGAAGAGGAAGCCCAAATGGCTTCAAGACACCTTGAAAGAAGCTGAGACAGTAAGGAATCCGAGAAATTCCACTAGGTAGAGCAGGCCACCAGAGAGATTTTGCAGTTATGTAGCAATGGTGATAGGTATTACAGAGTCTGAGCCTTCTAGCTACGAGGAGGCAGCCACACAGCAGGTTTGGAGGGAAGCCATGGTGGAGGAGTATGCCTATCATGCAAAATGATGTGTGGGAGGTTTTACCCAGCCCTAATGGGAAATCAATGATATCCTCCAAATGGCTTTATAAGATAAAGTATGTTGCGGATGGAAGCATTGAAAAGTATAAGGCTCGATTTGTGGCGAGAGGGTTTTCACAGAGAGAGGGAGTTGATTACAATGAGACCGTCGCTCTCATAGCTCGATATACTTTGATTCGGTTTGTTATTTCGATTGCAGCAGAGATGGGATGGAAGATTCACCAAATGGATGTCAAAATTGCTTTTCTCCATGGCATTATTCAAGAGGAGATTTATGTTGAGCAGCCACTTGGTTTTGAGGCTTACTATGGAGAGTCCCGTGTTTGTCGCCTGAAAAAGGCATTGTATGGTCTGAAGCAAGCTCCCAGAGCTTGGTATTCTCGCATTGATGCATACTTGCAGCATATGGGTTTCATGAAGTGTGATGCAAACCCCAACTTGTATTACATCGTTGTTGATGGTGAGATGCTTATACTTATTCTCTATGTTGATGATTTGTTCATTACAGGTGCAGAGAAACTTATTGAGGGCTGCAAGAGGGATCTTGCCTCAGAGTTTGACATGAAGGATATAGGGCTAATGCATTACTTTCTGGGGTTGGAGGTGTGGCAGGAAGAGGGGCATATCTTCCTGGAACAGGAAAAATATACAGTTGATATTCTCAGCAGATTTAACATGGGTGATTGCAAACCCATGTCCACTCCCATGGCCACCAACAAGAAGGAGCTTTATTCCTCTGATTTCGGGTTGGTGGATCCTACATTATATCGTCAGCTCATTGGTTCCTTGATGTATTTGGTCAATACACGACTAGATATTTGTTTTGCAGTTAATACTCTCAATCAGTTTATGGTGGAGCCCAGGAGAGTATGTTGGATAGCTGCAAAACATGTGCTTCGATATTTGATGGGCACTATTGACTATGGTCTGGATTATGTTCGTGGTGATGGAGTGAGACTCACAGGATTCACAGATTCAGATTGGGCAGGTTCAGTTTTAGACAGGAAAAGCACATTAGGTTGTTGATTTAGATTGGGTTCGACTATTGTGTCATGGCTTAGCTGAAAGCAGAAGTTTGTTGCTTTGAGCTCAGCTAAAGCAGAGTATATGGTTGCAAGCCAAGCCTCTTGTGAGGCCATTTGGCTTCGCAAATTGTTGACAGGTTTGTTCGGACAGGAGTTGGGGCCTACGATGATTTATTGCGACAAACAGAGATGTTTAAAACTCACGGAGAATCTGGTATTTCATGATCGGTCCAAACACATTGAGATCTGATATCACTTCATTCGTGATCATGTTCAGAGAGGGGTTGTGAAGCTTGAATATGTGTCTACATACGAGCAGGTGGCTGACATCCTCACAAAGTCTCTTCCAAGAAGAAAGCATGTTTATTTCAAGGACAAGATGGGGGTGGTAAGTAACACCTTCCTCGGTAAGAGGGAGTCGTAATTTTTATACCAAGGCAAGTGGTGTTCCTTAGGCTTGGTCTCTTTGTCTAGGGAAATGTGACCACTTTAAATGTGAACCACTTTTATTTCATAAAGTGAAAAGTGACTTAGGAAATAAAAGCTAAGTGGGTCTTTTATTTAAGTTGGGTGAATAAAATATTCAAAAGTGATTTTAATGTGCACTTTATTTTCCACCATTGATCTAATTCATAATGAGCCATTGGATCATGGGAACACCCAAAAGCCACTTTGGGAATATGGAAGGTCAAGAGAGGAAAGAGACCATTAAATGTCTCTCATGAGTCCATTCGCTGAAGAGAGAGCAAATTGAAGAAGAGCAGGAAGAAGATCATTTCCAGAAAAGAGTGGCATGAATTTCTATGCAAAGGTGGGCACAAAAATCAAGGCAAATACCAGCAATAAATGACAGCCATAACCAGTCCGTACAATACGGTTTTCTGCACAAAAATCAAGATGAATTCTGCACAAAAATCAAGGCAGCCGTACATCATTAATTGAATCTGTATGGTCGTACGAATCCGTACAGTCTGCACAGAAATCAAGGTCCATACAGCGTATGAAAATTCTGAGTTTGCTTGGCTCAAAATTCGAGGAGGTTGTTGGCATGTTTTCCAAGGAAGATTGTCTTGGGAAAGAGAGATAAGTTGAGGAAGTGATCAAAGAAGAATTAAAGGTTGTTATGGCTTCCCTTCAAAAAGACAAGAGTCCAAGCCTAGATAGCTAGATTGTGGAGGTTTTTATTGGGCTCTATGATTGGATAGAAGCAAAAATGCTAAGGGTGGTGGAGGAAACAAGGAGAATCGAGAGAATTTTTGGGTCTTTCAATTCCACTTATTTAACTCGTATCTCTAAAAAGGATAACCCAACTTCCTTTAATGAATTTAGACCTCTCATTATGTAATTACATCTATACAATTATAGCTAAAATCATAGTTGTTAAAGTTAAGAGAAAATTCTATGACTCGATATCAACGAAGCAAGTTGGGTTTTTGCATTGGAGGCAAATCCATGAAGCCATAGGAGTGGCTCAAGAAGGCCTCCACTCTATCAAAACTTGACAATGCAAGTTATGGTTACAAAGTTGGATCTTTCCAAGACATATGACAAATCCAATTGGCTATATTTGAGATTGATTTTAATACATATCAGTTTTTGTTGTTCAATGGGTGAATTGGACAATGGGATGTTTGTCTTTTGTTTCCTTTACAACGTTGATTATTGGATCAATGTCGCAGTTCTTTAGGCCTTCTAGAGGCTCAAGGAAAGGATGCCCAATGTCCCCATTATCGTTCTTATTATTGTTGAAGCGTTAAGGAAATTAATTTTAGAGGCAAAAAGATCAAGTTCAATGGGTGGCTTAATGCTAAGCAAATGAATCTACTTGACACATCTGTTGTTTGTTGATGATGTTTTGTTTTTCTGCCATTGCTCAAGAAGGGATGTTTTTCAAGTTAAAGGAGATTTTGGAACTGTACAGAGAGCTTCAAGCATGGAAATAAATGTGCAAAAATCTTCAATTGTGTTTAATGAAGTGAAGGAGGAGCAAGTAAGGAATATCCTACTAGTCTTTCCATATCAGAAAGTGGACTTACAATCAAGTTTCAAATATCTAGGGTTTAGCCTAAAACCAAATAACTATAGGATGAGAGAATGGCAATGGTTGATTGACAAGATAGAGAATAAAACAAAGTTATGGTGTAACAGACAACTCACACTAGGTGGCAGGCTAACTTTGGTTAAGTCAGTGCTTGAGGCAATACTAGTAAACTAACGATCTAGAGCATTCATTCCAAAAGTGGTGCTAGAACCAATCGAGAGGAAGTGTTTCAATTTTTTGTGGACTAGCAAGAGAGAGGTTGACGGTATCCCTTTAGTCAAATGGAAATCCTTGGCTAAGCCGAAGAAGGCAAGTGGTTGGGGTTTGAAGAATTTACACTTATTTGGTAAGGCTTTGGCAGCTAAGAGTGACTGGAGTCTAGTCTCCAAGGAAAGTTTGTGGAGTCGGGTGATTTCCTCAAAACAAATTGAGCCATTATCAATGTAAGAATGGATCAAACCAGAATCCAAGACATTACACAATGTATCCATAACGTGGAAGGTTGTTCTGATGTCATTTCCATTATTGGGCAAATGGTTAGTCTAGAAAATTAGTAAGGGAGACCCTTGAGTTGGTAGTGGTGATTTGTATATGCTTCCAAGGAAAATATTATCAAAGTTGTGTAGCCAGGGTATATATAAGTTAGCACAAGTTGCAAACCCTATTAATTCAACAATCTGGCAACATGGGTGGAGATAGGGAGAGCACTTAAGTCTTACAGAGTTGCAAGTAGAAATATGGCAAGGATATGTAGGTTGGCTCTTAAAGAAATACATAAGGATCGAGGATGATGTGGACACATTGGTCTAGTCCAAGAACCCAATCATGAGGAAATACACACCAAGGCTAGCGTATAAAGTTCTGAGTGAGAACGATAATCAAGGAGCTGCAAGTCTAGTGATGGAAGACATTGTTGAGCCTCGAAGCTCCTCTAAAAACAAAATTGTATATGTGGCTTGCCCTTAGAAATAAGGCTCTAACCTGAGAAGTCTTGCAACAATGTAGTCGTCTAGGCCCGAGTTGATGTATCCTGTGCAAGCAAGCTAGAGAAAAAATAGACCACTTGTTACTCAATTGCACTTTTGCTAAAGTTATATGCACAGAAATGGATCAGTTGACTGGATAAGGGGGAGTGGAACAGGCACACAGTTGAAGCGTGCTTGAATAGTTTCCTGCAGAATAATGAATTAATGGCGTTTAGAGCCTTGCCACTAGCGCTTTAGTGCGGTATTTGGTTGCTGCACAATACAGGAATTTTCCAAGGAAAGGATCAGCTTTTGTTCCAATGTTCTTCTAAGATCAGATCAGTATTTAATAGTATTTTGGGGCCTTTTTGACAACATTATGTTGTGGATGAGTTGGCTGAAAATGAGGAGGTAAAATCAAAAAATTTGCAACCTTGTTTTTCCATACATCAAATTTATTTCAGCCTTTCCAACATGTTTTTGACAGTGCTAATGCAGAAATTTTTTATCCATTTTCTGCCATATGGTTCAAAGATTTTTCAGAATTTGGATTATGAAAGTGCTCAAAATTTCCAGCCATCTATTTCTTCATATTTGTGTGATTTTACTTGTGAATTTTTAACTGGAAATTGTATTTTTGGTGCTGAAAATTGTTTAGGGCAGCGAGATAATAAGTGCAGATTTTATGACAGTGATTTTCAGCCATCAAATTTAGAGCAGAATTTTATTTCCAGATCTGAAATTTCATCTCATACTTCTTCCTCTTGCTTTGGTTGAAGACATTTTCTTGTTGGAACAGTCTACACCCTCTTTGCTAGTAGGTTTTAATGATGTTTGTCATGCAAATGTCTTTTAAGAGACCCATATTTGATGATTAGGAGGTTGATGATGGACAGCCATGTGCATTTTTCAACCCTCTTCAATATTGGATTGAGTTAACATGTGTCGGAACATGATATTTTTGTTCAGATTTTTCTATTGGCTGCCATGTAACTTTTGATGTCACCTTGTCTTGGATCATTACAAAGCACAAGGGTATGATCCATGGTCTTGAAGTGATACTTGGATAGTTGCATTGGCTATTTGACTTCACTTGGTCTCTTGTTTCATCCTACGTTAGAGAGTGTAGGATGAATAAGTTCAACACATGTGAGCATTAGTTTACTTTCACATATCTTTTTAGCATTGTTGAAGCTGAATTTTGAACTCTAGTTTATGTACTTAAAAAAATATGTGGTGTTTGTAGATGTTGATTTGTATCCATCCTACCACATGGTCTTACTCTTTTTTTTTCTTGACAGGTTGGACCAAAGATTTCTGGGGTTTTCATGCACTCACAAGAAGAGTGCATGTCCCTAAGTTGGAGCCTATTGTTACACCTCATAATGTATGAGGTTCCACATTATGATCTTGACCAAAATGATGGAGATTTGCAACTGGTGTCTTGAAGCATTGGACCGACTTGGGGGATACATCTTTGTGGCATTGGATCATTTGATGGAGGTCTTTGGTTTGAGGGAGTCTCACTTCTCCTTGGATCGATGATTGTGCTTGCTAACTTGGTGGTCTTCTCACATGTGCTTGCCTTGTTGATCACCCCTTGGTTAGGTATTTACTGGTATCTTGGAGCATGCTATCTCATTATGGTGAGGTTTTGGTATAACTGTTTATATTGGATGTGCTACATCGCGTTCTTGGATGATGGTTCTAGCCCCCACAAGAGGCTAAATGATGATGGCATTAGGAGTTAGATGTTTCATGATATTGTTGGAGTTTCCCAGTGACTTTTGCATGGTGATGTTGTATTATTGGTTTGTTCACTTGGAGGGGTGTTCTACATGGCCCTCTTGTATTAAATGTGTGGCAGGGACATACTTGATGATGGGATGGGTTGGCATTTCTATTGTCCCCTTCTCTTATGATGTCGATGTGATTGGATGATATGTGTTGTGGTAGGGCACTTTGCCTTGGTGGGATTTCCCTAGGTGATATGACTTGATTATGTAACATTTGCTAGATATCACCTTGGTGGAATGTGTTTGATGATGTTAGTACCCTTGTGGATGTACTTTTTCCCATGTCTGAGTTTGAGTGGGGGGCACTACATGCATCTTTGGTGATCAAGCCTTCTCCTAAGGTTTGATGAGGTATTAATCATGTTATAGTCATTTGGTGGTGTGCCCTAGGTTCAAGCCTAGGTGGCGCTGCTATTTTATCATTGGGTTGTTGGCATGGTGGTTTTTGCTGGGAGATATAACTTGTTTGCATTGTACAACACTTGTTGGAGCACCCACCCCCTCATTGGCACACACGTTCATGTTGATTTATTCAGTGGGTGACTATTTGAGCCTGGACTATGGTTTTATTAAAGCATAAACCTTTGTGCACACATGTTGAGGTTGATTTAACTATTCAATGGTTAAATTAATCCATTTATTTACCTTGGAGACTAAGTCACATGACACAAGACAAGGGGAACATGAAAATACGAGTGTTCGACATGAGACACAGCAACCCCAAAAACATGACACGAAGGACACAATATATATATACACAAATTACACATACAAAAATGAAAAATAGACATAAATATTCAAATTTTGTTAGAAACTAGAACATTTACAAAATATTGATATATCACGATTCATACAGGATGCAAATTCAATCATACAACTAGTTACTAGTATTACATCGATGATGATCAAAGAACAAACACACAAGAAATGGGGGACAATAAACTACAATTATCTCATTAAGTCATCAAAATCAAAATGTATTACATAGATATTGAGTCACTGATACTGTAGGTGGGAATGCCAATGGCAAATACAAAATAGGGTAGGTACTGATTAGTAGGTGCTCTTATACTGAATGTGGCATAAATTACATGTCAAAATAGCATTCCCTCCCCACTTAACTTGGTCTCGAGGCCTTGCTATCTTGTTACATACTTCCACAGTGGATATTTCTTCTCTTGAGCCCGTTGTCTTGCTATCGCAGAACGAAAGTTGCACATGCAGCTCCACTTGCAGCAAATGGAACACTGGCAAAGAGAGATGAAGTTGAAGGAGGCGGGCAACAACAACAATGACATTCCTCCCTTTCCTTTGACCTTTATCAATTTCCCTTGATGATTGAACCATGAATCATGTGGAATGAGCAAAAAATAACATTGATGTTGGAAAAAACAAGAAATCTGGTTCGCAAATCCACCTAGAAAGCATTTGGAATCCCTTCAAATCTCAAATTTACCCTTCAAATGCAGATCAACAGACCTCGGAGCTCCAACCTGCAGAAGAAAATGAGCAAATAAAAGAGGCAAGCCACTTTTTAGAAACACACGGGTCTGTTTTTTGCTCCACACTTATCGAACACATCGTGAGACGGCTAGGGCACATGTCCGACACGTGTTTGGCACCAAGACACATGCCAAACACATGTCGGACACATGGGATACAAACACGGAGGCCCTAGGGGCCATGTCCTATTACTTAACTTGGAGGTTAATGACTTCAGCATCCTACTTCACTTGGTAGCTATTCACACTTGGAGTAGTTATTAGGAGGTTATTTGAGGCTTTATTATTGAGTTCTCCTCTCTTGGGCATAGTTTCCAAGGCATTCATGATTATGTTATTGTTGGAGAGGTTGGTACACTCCTGTACATGATTTGGTGGGATTTGTTGATGGTATTGGAAAACAACACATGGTTTGGCACATGATTTGATGAGGTCTAACCACTTTGGCACTTCTTCCTAGGGCACACTTCATATGGAAATAATTTATTATTTGTTGGGTGGTTGAGGTAGTTATGTGGCACATTTTTCTAGGGTGCACCTCTCCTAGGTGTTCTCTCATCTTTATTGCATGGATATTTCAGCTACACTTGTCATCTTTTGACCTTCATTGGAGAGCGCCCTCACCTCTTGACTTGTCACATATATTGTTTTATTTGAGGTGGTTTTAAAGGGATTTTATTGAGAGGCTTGTGGCATATTTGGAGGGCAACACATGGCACATTGCATGCATTTATTTGGTCTTCTTACTATATTTGAGCATATCCTTCGAGGGTGCACTTGTGGAGACACTTCTTCCTATTTATGGTGGTAGATACTTTATTATTTCATGGAGTTTTGGCTTGGTCAAAACCCTAATTCGCCCTTACTTCCCGGATTTGTCTTGTTGGAGATGATCCACTTGCTATTTTGGGGTTTGACTACTTCATTTCTTGTGAAGAACTTCATCTACTTGGCACCTTGCACATTCATCCATAGAGTTGGTTACATTGGGATTTGTTACACCTCATATTGTATGAGGTTCAACATTGTGATTTTCATTGCATGCATGAAGATTTGCTTCTTATTCCTTGGAGTTGTTAGACTGACTTGGGAGGATTCATCTTTATTGAGCCCCCTCTCTTCATGGCATCATATCATTTGATGGAGATCTTTGGTTGGGAGAGTCTCACTTCTCTTTGGTTGGATGATGTTTGTGCTTGCTATTTGGTTCCCTTTTCACGGTTGCATATCTTTGGATGATGGAACTTTGGGATTAGGAGTTGGTGGTTTTACTTGATGTCTTGGTTGATGGTTGTGAAATGCTCTTTGGTGCTATGGTTAGCCTAGCCTAACACTCACACATATGATTTTGACTTATGGTGGATGATTATGTTGATTCATGGTTAGCCCAGCCTAACACATATGATTTTGACTTATGGTGGGGTTCACTAGGAGATACCACTTCTATTTTCATGGTACAAAACCTTTAAGTGGTATAATCCTTGTTGGCACGTATGTAGAGGCAAGTATATTATTATGATGCCACCCCTTTCTACGCCTTGAATCATATTTTCATTCAAGCAAGGATATGTTATGACACAGATGTGGAGGCACTTTATAATGTTTTATGTAATGGGCCATCCCCTTTTACCTCATGTGTTAACCCCTTACCTTACACTATGGTATCGGCACATATATGTTAAGGTGGTTAAAAAAATTATTTCATGCTAGGTGGGTCATCCCCTTCATTCACCTAAGGTAGCTGCCATAACATGAGGTCGATGGCACATGCTCACACTAAATTATTATTTTAATATATTGTTATGGGGTTGCTTCCACATTTCATTCCATAAGTTAGTTGTGTGTATCTTTAGGCCCACGAGTTATAACATGGGATGTGCACATTAATTACACTAAGCCATGGGTCCTAGCTAATTACATGGTTCACAAAGCCACCTACCACATGGAGCCACCTTACTACTCACCTTACTACTCCAAGCCAGAATTTTCCAATGGAATAGATGTGGGATGGGTCCATCCACAGATATTTTATGCTGAGTTTCTTTTTTATTGATGGAGTTGGTTTTGACTAAATTATAGGAGGGGACCATCCCTTACAGCTCATGTCTTCATGCAACTTTATGGATGTTATTCACATTTGGTTGGTGTCGTACAATGAAGTATTGAGGTCATGGACTAATCATTGGATGGGGATGATGTATGCTAAGGAGCCATCATGTTAAGTCGTAGCTCCTTGCTATCTTTGACCACGACTTAATGCCTTAACTCACGCAATGGCTTATTCACATAAAAAATAGCATACATATGATATAAGTGGACGTGGTATAGAGTCGTATCTTACATTGGAAGGATGTCGTATGGCACACATAGGAGCTACATTGTTTTCTCATCAAATTAAGACCATGGTTGACTCACTCGTTCTTATCTATTTATGAAAGTAGTTCATGCCACTCATGGAGAGTTGTATGGCATTTATTGAAGACATGCAATTTCTCTTATGGGCCTTGGAGCGCCTATCAAAGTCAAATAACTGCATTTGAGAAGGTTGTTACTCTTGGCTACTTTTGGAAGTGCTTATAGCTAACTCCATTAGTTTATCATTGTTGAAATTGTCTCATGCAGTTAGTTAAATGACAACAGTTAGTTGTTTATTGTAAAAGGAGTTGAGCTAAAACCTATATAAGGGTTTACTCTCTCCCCCATTTGGCATGGTGGAGAATTTGGGGCTTAAGGAGCTCTCCCCTTGGGCTACATTGTACATCATTTTGCAAGCTTAATGGAAGATTGGAGGTATGGCATCTATCTTATGTGAGACGTTATTTATGCAATTCTTTCACATGTTGATTATTTTTGTATAAAAACCTTGTAACTAGTCATGAAGGCCTTACAATGGAGCATCTACCATTTGGATAAAATAAATGTGAGGATTAAAACCCCCTTATGTTTATTGTTGTTATATCAAACTTGTTTATTCCTTCCATCCCTCCTAGCTCTCTTAGGATAATTTTCTAGGTCCATTTTCAACAAGCTAAAGCTGATTTATGGAATGCATAGCACCCTTTATTTGCCTTACACATTCATGCATTAGCCCTCATAGATCCATGCCCTTTTGACTCAACTTTACCCAAGATATAGATTGGCACTTGGTCCTAGGGTTTCTACCTTCATACTCCTTTCTCACACCATTCATTTATTCCACTTTTATGACAATCATTTGTTTTGTTTAGGCAAACTCTTCACAAAATCACCTTGAGCCTCCACTCCATAGCCTTCCCAATCCTATCTTTAGGGAAGCCCCCATTGGGTTGGAGAAGAGCCAACTAAAAGTGTGCGGAAGAGCTATTGTGGTAATAGTGGGTAGTCTTCTTGAGTGCACAAAACTAGCCCCTTGAAGCTTAGGACTTTAAATCATTTGGGGGTGCTAGATTTTGTTGTAACATCATTTGCACATGTGGATTGGTTGCATGCATCTAGTGGACCACTTGCTATTTTTGGAGGGTTGCAATGGAACATTCTCCTAGTAGGAATATTTTATTGTTTTATCCCTCATGCACCTTGGAGGGTGCGCTTTGTGAGCTTTTCTAGGTTGACCCTTGAGCACATCCTCCTAGGTTGAACATTATTTAATCATATTGTGTATGCATCCATTCTTGGATAGCAAAATTATCTAACATCTTGCATGTTGACGTAGTTATTATGCATATTCTTAGTAGTACGCCCTCTCTTGGAAACTTTTGATGTAATCCCTTTCCTATTTTTGGATGAGGGTGAGTTTCCCATGAGAAGCTTGTGTCCACATGTTGCGACATGGTCTACCATGCATTGTGGAAGGATCTAACTACTCCATTATTATATTATTTCTTTGACCTGTCATGAAGTTAGTTAGTGAATAATATTTGTTTAATGTATGAGAGAAGAGACTCTCTCTAAAAAGACGAGTTGTCTCTCCATTGTAATGGTTGCTTAAACTTTAGACTTTGCGGATTGAGGAGTTCTCACCTTGGATTTAATTTGTAGATCATATGCTTGCAGCTTGAATGGAATATTGGAGGTATAATTTCTTGTTTATGTGAGGCTTTTGTGTGTGTAATTTACTTTTCATGTGTTGATTTTTATCATAGGAAACCCTTGTTATGTAGTTATGAAGGCCTTGTAATGAACCATGTTTCATTTGGACAATGTAATGCGAGGAGATAATCCCTCTTATGGTTGTTGTTGTCATGTTAATCTTACACCTAATAAACCTAAGTGTTGCTAGCATGATATGGCATCACCTTCATATCAACATTTTGAATAGCATACCTAGCTTTCCAAGGACAATTTTCTACAATAGATTTTGACATGCTAAGGCTGATTTGTAGCATGCATAACAGCACTATTGACTTACATTTTCATGCACTCAAACTCTTTGATCTATGTATCCTTGACTTCATTTGCACAAGGTGTGATTAGGCACTTCGTTTTGAGGATTCTAGCTTCACCTTTCTTTCTCATACCATTCATTCTTCCATTATACTACTACCATCCATTTTGCTTTGGGTTACTCTTCATTATATCACTTTGTACCTTCACACTATAGCCTTAGCTATCCTACCTTTTAGGGAATCCTTCCTTGAGTTGGAAAGGAGCCAACTAAAAGTGAGAGGAAGAGTTGTTGTGGTGACAGTATGTAGCCATCCTCAGTTGCACAAGACTAGCCCCTTGATGCTTGGAACTTTACATCATATGGGGGTACTAAATTTTGTTGTAACACAAAAGATATTGGAACACCCTTAACTTAGCAAAGTGAGGCCTGGGGCTATTTTGATGGAGCAAGTCAAGGGCAGCAAGAGGTCTATGGAGCTGCGGGCATCCTATTTATGTCTAAGGCACACTTTTTTAAATTCAAAGCAGGTATAGGGAGAGGATCAAACAATTACAATGAGTTCTTAACCATGAAATTATTGATGACCCTGGCAGTTGATAAAAAGGGTAACGACCCTTCAGGTTTTCATAGATTCTTCAGTGGTTATTAATTGGATCAATGTTGCACTTATCATTATCGGGAATTTACCTTTGGGGTCCAAAATTGAAATTATTGGAAATATCAAGGAAATTTTCGACAAACTTTAAAAAATACAAAAATAATCATTTTTTTCAATTTTTTAAACTTCTCAAGCAACATCAACATCAAACAAACACATTGTCACATAAATATGAAAACAAAACTGCAATAAATATGTATAAGATATCAAGTGGTCCATCAAACATCAATACTGAAATATGATATTTTTCCTGACCCCTAAGTCATAATTCCTGGTAGGATAATACAAAATCACATTATATGTATCTCATGAGAATCTAGATACTACAAGCCTACAAAGATAAACATGATGCACTAAGATATCAACGATTCCCTCTACCCATTTTACCACTAAAGGTCACCACTGGCACTTTTCCTCTAGAAGCAGTAGGTGGACATGTTGAGGCTAAGCCTGAGGTGGAAGGTGCAACTCATATGGGGATAAGGTGCAAGATGGAGTGGGATGTCTTTCGCCTCTTCCCCTAGTTGGCAGTCTCTCTGGACGTCATGACAACAGATCCGACAAACTCTCAATGTCCTCCTCCAAATCTATCTCTCTTGGAAGTGGAACATCCTCTGATAACTCCTCCTCCAAATCATCAGCATCATGCTCCAACCACTCAAGTGCCTCCTCCACGACAGGCCTCTCGATCTCCACCCTTCATGGACTTGTGGTGTCAGATGCATCCAATGAAATGGCATCCATGTCGAATACTTTGTTTATCTGCCTCACCCACAACCTGAGATTGTAGTAGACATAGACCATGTCATTGAGGCGATGGACATATAACCTATATGAGGGCCAATTTGTAGTTAGAGGATGATGTCCCATGGGCATAAATTAAAATTAATGAAATTATAAAAAATCAAAATTTTAATAACCTGTTGCAGTTCTTGGGGTGAATCTTTTCAATGACACTCCAGTTGCGTTCACACCCTGAAGAGGTGCAAGCTTAACTCAACAACCGAATGGCAAGTTTTTGCAACTCCGGAACTCTTCTGCCATAGTTTGCCCCACCAAACATCTAAAGCAAATAAATGGAAAGGAAAGACAACAAATTATATTTCCAAGGTCATCTGAATGTATATATATGCATCTCATATTGTTGAATTAATTTAAAAAGGTACCAAAGACAAGTGTTTCTCATCAACTAGGCACCTAGGGGTGAGAAAGTGTCCAATGTGGTCCCTAGTGCATTTAATTCATGAGATATGAAATTAAAGTGACTTATGAAAGTTAATGAAGTGGGTGACTAAAAGGTCATTTAATCACAACTGTCAATCTAGTCTAATCTCCACCGTTGGATTAGATGACTCTTCAACTTCCCTCGTGAGGTCGACTTAGGGATTGAGGCACCCCTCATTTAGCACTTCTTCATGAGTTTTGGAAAGTGCAAGAGAGAGAGAGAGAGAGAGAGAGTCAAGCTGAGAAAGAGGAGAGCACTTGCTGAAAGGGGCACGATTTTCAAGGCAAAGTACAGTGCACAAATCAAGGCAAGAGGTACAACAAGTATAGGGCCATACAGTATAGATTTTGAACAAGTCGTACAACAAATTAGTGGCACAAAAATCGAGGTTAAAGGCTACATGCATTTCTCGAAGAGATTGGCACAAAACTCAAGGAAGAAAGCAACCTCAAATTTCTGAAATTTTTTATCAACAAGCTGGCACAAATTTCGAGGTGAGTCGTATAGCATTTAATGTTGTGACAATCATACCGTGTACAAATTTCTAAGCACATAAATTGAGGAGTTGGTGGCACAGTTTACTAGGCTGAGTGTGGGCACAGAAAACAAGATAAGTCTGTGTATTTAATTTGTTGAAGATGATTGTTGTAAGAAAATTCTCTCTGAGCTTTGAATAATAAAAGCCTCCCCTCTCTCACTAGTTTTCCCCTTGTGGGTTTTTCTAGGGTCTTGATTTTTGGACCAAAAATCTCTGTGTGCAAATTTCTGGGAGTGTTATTTCTAAATTTTAATGTTGTAGCAGACTTCATGTGTTTCAGTTTATGAGCATTTCTTTTACTGCTAATTAATTTGTTGTTGTAAAGTACAATGTGGGTTGGGCATTAAACTATGTTGTCTCATTCAGACTTGAAACCGAGTTGGGGTCTGAAATTTATACATGGTATCAAAGCAGGAAAGTGGAAAAGAGCAAAAATATATCAGCCATAGAGAACATAGATTTTGCTGAGAAGAGAAGGTACTTCACCAGGCAAAAAGTTTTGGGCTTGTGTTTCAGTTGAGAGCATCAATGGCCACCAGTTTGAGGGTTGAAGACAGGTTGGATGGAGCTGCTAATTTCAGCTCATCGAAGGAGAGGAACCTGTTGCTTCTGCAGGAGTGTGAGTTGTGGGATATTGTGGAGAACTCACAAACGAATCGCATGACGGTGCCTACAGATGCTACCCTTTTGGCAACCTACACCAAAAAGAATATAAAGGCCAAAATAATTATCCTTGATGCCATTAAGGACCATGCGATTCCACATGTGACTGGGAAGTCCAATGCCTATGAGATGTGAGAATCCTTAACCAAACTTTACCAGAGTTCCAATGAAAATTGGAAAACGGTATTGAGAGAGAAACTGAAAAGCATTAAAATGACCAAGACTGCAAGTGTTGCCACCTTTCTTACCAAGCTTACATAGATAAGGGTTGAACTTGGTGTTGTTGGGGAGGTTGTTGTTGACAGTGAACTTGTAAGGACTGCTTTGAATGGGGTAACCAAAGAATGGGTTGTCTTTGTTGAGGGCATTGTGGCAAGGGAAAATCTTCCCAAGCGGGACCGTCTTTGGGATGACTTCATTCAGGAGGAAACTCGAAGAGGTTATGTGCATGGGAGTTCATCTACAGGTAATGAAGAGGAGAATGTGGCACTTGCAGCTAAAGGCAAGAACGAGTCCAAGAAAGGTTCCAAGGGAGGGAACAAGCAGAAAGGTGAAGGGAAGAAAGACATGAGCAAAGTCAAGTATTTTGCTTGTCACAAGTTTGGGCACTATGTTGGACAGTGTCCTAACAAGAAGAAGCAAGTTGCAGCTTCAGCAGATGTGGAGGAGTTTACCCACAAGTTCGAGAAGGAGTATTCATTGTTGGTGTGTCTTTCCTCTAGAGCATCATCTACCAGTATTTGGAAAATTGATAGTAGTGCTTCACGCCATATGACATGTGTTCATGAGTACTTCACTAATCTTACAAAGATTGGGGATCTTGAGGTGGTGCTTGAAGATGACTCAGTGGTCAAGGTTGTTGATAGTGGGACATTATCATTTCAGAGGGAGTCTCTACCTCCCATGTTGTTGAGAGATGTCTTATATGTTCCGGGATTGAAGAACTTGGTGTTAGTTTCAACTATTGAGGATAGGGGATATGAGGTATTGTTTCGTGATGGGCATGTGCTCTTGTATTCTAAGGGATCCAATGTCACTTCGGCCAAAGTGATTGGGATCTGGCATGAGAGGTTGTACAAGCTCATGTTTCAGCCTGCTAGAGCATTGATGCATAGTACCAACAGCAATGACCTTAGTGATTTATGGCATGGGAGGATGGCCCATTTGCACCATGGGGCTCTAAGGATCTTGAGAAGGATTGTGATTGGAGTGCCAAAGTGCAAAATGGAGCACCAGGAGGTGTGCAAGGGGTGTGCTCTTGGGAAGTACACCAAGACTACTTTTCTGAGTAGTGAAAACAAAGTAGCAAGTATTCTTGATCTGATTCATACTGATGTATGTGGTCCTATGTCTTCTACTTCTTTGAGTGGATTTTTGTATTTTTTCACTTTCATTGATGACTTTTCTCGAAAGTCTTGGATTATCTTCATGAAGACCAAGGGACGGGTCTTCCAGTGGTTCCAAGAGTTCAAAGCTCTTGTGAGGAACTAAACTGGGAAGAAAATCAAAGTGTTGAGATATAATAATGGGGGTGAGTATACCTCCAATGAATTCAATGACTTTTGTGCTAAGGAGGGCACTAAGAGAGAAGTGATAGTTCCTTACAACCCGCAGTAGAATGGGGTTGTTGAGAGGAAGAACAAGGCCATTGTTGGGGTTGTGAGAACTATTTTACATGATCAGGGGCTACCACTATTTCTTTGGGAAGAGGCTTGCAACACTGCAGTTTATCTGCAAAACGAGAGTCCACATA
This sequence comes from Picea sitchensis, assembly GCA_010110895.2. Lineage (NCBI taxonomy): Eukaryota > Viridiplantae > Streptophyta > Pinopsida > Pinales > Pinaceae > Picea > Picea sitchensis. Next base: position 292,897 of record SNQJ01S0009218.1, on the reverse strand, counting down.
GAGTCTTGGGGGATAAGAATCTCAACGAGGCTTTCACTGAGATGAAGCCTGAGGTTGGGCACTTTAGGATTTTTGGGTGCCTTACCTATTCACATGTCCCTTTTGATAAGAGGACAAAGCTAGAACCCACGACAAAGAAGGTCATCTTTGTTGGGTATAGTGAGACCTTGAAGGCTTTCCGCATATAAATCCCCTCGTTGAAGAAGACAGTTGTGCAACGGGATGTGAGATTTGAGGAGGATAGAGCCTTCCTGAGATCACGATATATGAAGCAGGGGGAGCAATCAGCCCCTCAGACTCAGGCGAGTCCTTCATAGAGCATAGTGACACAAAGTTCAGAACCATCTGCTTCAGGGACGACTGGTCCACAGGTGACCGGGTCATAGATTACTGGTCCTCAGGTTTCTGGTTCACAGGGTACTGTTTCTCAGTCTACTGGTTCTCAGACAATCTCAGGGTCATCTTCAGGTACACAGTCTTTGTTTAAATAATGTAACTGCAAAGTGTATTCTTATTATTATTTGATATATTATTCATTGGATCAATCCCCATTGTGGATTGATCATGTCGGCTATTGTAAAAGGACCAAATCCCCTTTTGCGGATTGGTCATAATGTAATTGTAATAGGAAGAAAGAGAAGTCGGCCCTAGAATATATCAAGAGGCCCCGAAATATAATAAAGGTGGTTATAACCACCTAGTTTGATAAGTCGACCCTGCCAGTGAAGAGACACTTCACACGTGCCAGATTTGAATAAATAAGGAGGCTAGCGCCTCACTTAGACACACAACTCACTTGCTCATTTGAGAGACAAGTTTCAAAACTGCAATTAGAGAAGAAGGAGAGAGAGTGGTGCATCTTTGGGAGAGGATCTTCTGTATTAACTTAAGTTATCTCTTGGCATTGTATTGGCTATCTATAATAAGGAAGTTTTGTTGGGTTTTCATCCCCTAGAGGGTTTCCCAGGATAAATGTTGGATCTCTTGTCATTGTGTATTTCTCAGTGACCTTGTATTATGCTATTGTTATCTATTGAAATGCAAAGAACTATAATAATGGCTTAAACATTAACATGGTATCAGAGCCAAGCTAAAGAGAGCATCTTTCACAAGAGAAAAGTGAAAAACGTCACTATTATCGTACATACAAATTAGGGCTTTCTGTTGGTGAGGTATTTCAGCCCTAAAACCATCTAGAAAAGTGCACCCTCCCCCAAGGATCATTTTGGCACCTTCAGCGCACATTTTCAGTGGCTAGATCTCCCGGAAAGTGAAACCCTAGTTTCACAAAGTACCAGAAAACCAGAGTACCAGAAGTACCAGAAAACCAGA
>SNQJ01S0009218.1:268202-287895 GCA_010110895.2 Picea sitchensis | reverse complement strand
CCCCCCCCCCTCAGTTGTCCAACATACCTCGATCAAGGCAGTGATCTCCATTACAGTAGAGATGGGTTAAAAGATCCATCAGATGGATGTGAAGACCGCATTTCTGAATAGTCTCATAGAGGAGGAGGTGTACATTGAGCAACCTCAGGGCTTTGAGGTGCATGGGAGAGATTCTCATGTGTGCAGACTGAAGAAGGCATTGTATGGGCTGAAGCAAGCTCCTAGAGCTTGGCATTCAAGGATAGATACATACTTGCAGCAGGTGGATTTCGAGAAGAGTGAAGCAGATCCCAACCTTTACTTCATTGTTGTTGGGGAGGATCCTCTCATTCTTGTGCTATATGTGGATGAACTCTTCATTACAGGGGTTGAGAGACTCATAGTTGGTTGCAAGGAGAGCCTCTCCTTGCTTCAGAGTTCAAGATGAATGACATTGGACCGATGCACTAATTCTTGGGATTGGAGGTTTGGCAAGAGCCTGGACACATCTTTCTAGGACAAGGAAGATATGTTGTTCACATTCTGAGGAGATTCCAGATGGAGGATTGTAGGCCCATGTCTACACCCATGATAACCAACTGGAAGAAGCTTCATTCTTATGAGTCAGAGTTGGTTGATCCCACGTTGTATCGTCAGTTGATTGGTTCGTTAATGTATCTGGTCAACAACGAACCAGATCTTTGTTTTGCTATCAACTCTCCTAGTCAATTTATGGTGGAGCCTCGAAGAGTGCATTGGGTGATAGCAAAACATGTGCTCAGGTACCTTAAGGGTACGGTGGATTATGGCCTAAACTATGAGAGGGGATGGAGTCAGATTGATTGGCTACACTAATTCAGATTGGGTAGGATGTGTCAGTGACAGGAAGAGTACCCCAAGTTGTTGCTTTGGATTGGGATCAACAGTGGTGTCTTGGATAAGTCGGAAGCAAAAGTCAGTGGCTTTGAGTTCTGCAGAGGTTGAGTATACGGCAACCAGTCAGGCTAGTTGTGAGGCCATATGGCTTTGAAAGTTGTTGATTGGGATATTTGGTGTGCAGATGAGACCCACGGTGATATACTGTGACAATCAAAGTTGCATCAAACTCTTTGAGAATCCAGTTTTCCATTACAGGTCTAAACACATCGAGATTAGATATGACTTCATCCAAGACTATGTTGAGAGAGGAGCAGTTGAGTTACAGTATATATCCACTGATGAGCAGGTGGCGAACATCCTCACTAAAGCTTTGGAGAGAGGCAAGTTTGTACCTTTCAGAGATAAGTTTGGAGTGGTAAGGAACACTTTCCTCATTAAGAGGGAGTGTTGAATTAAATTTAAAAAGTACCAAGGACAAGTGTTTCGTCACCTAGGCACCTAGGGGTGAGAAAGTGTCCAATGTGGTCCCTAGTACATTTAATAGTGCATTTAATTCATGAGATATGAAATTAAAGTGACTTTATGAAAGTTAATGAAGTGGGTGACTAAAAGGTCATTCAATCACCACCGTCAATCTAGTCTAATCTCCACCGTTGAATTAGATGACTCTTCAACTTCCCTCGTGAGGTCGACTTAGAGATTGAGGCACCCCTCATTTGGCACTTCTTCATGAGTTTTGGAAAGTGCAAGAGAGAGAGAGAGAGAGAGAGAGAGTCGAGCTGAGAAAGAGGAGAGCACTTGCTGAAAGGGACACAACTTTCAAGGCAAAGTACAACACGCAAATCGAGGCAAGAGGTACAACAAGTACAAGGCCATATAGTACAAATTTTGAGTAGGCCATATAGACAAAAATCGAGGTTAAAGGTTGCACGCATTTCTGGGAGAGATTGGCACAAAAATCGAGGAAAAATAGCATCAAATTTTTGAAATTTTTTTATCAACACGCTGGCATGAATTTTGAGGCAAGCTGTACAACGTTTAATGTTGTGACAGTTGTACTGTGTATGGATTTCTGAGCACATAAATCGAGGAGTTGGTGGCACGATTTCCTAGGCTGAGTGTAGGGACAAAAAACAAGATAAGTCTATGTATTTAATTTGTTGAAGATGATTGTTGTAAGAAAATTCTCTCTGAGCTTTGAATAAAAAAATCCTCCCCTCTCTCACTGGTTTTCCCCTTGTGGGTTTTTCCAGGGTCTTGATTTTTGGACCAAAAATCTATGTGTGCAAATTTTTAGGTGTTATCTCTGATTTTTAATGTTGTAGCAGAATTCATGTGTTTCAATTTATGAGCATTTATTTTACTGCTAACTTATTTGTTGCTATAAAGTACAATGTGGGTTGGGCATTAAACTATGTTGTCTCATTGAGACTTGAAACCGGGTTGGGGTCTGAAATTTCTACACATATTGATTAATCAATGCACTACACACTTATCTCTAACTCATGTGTCCAACAGATAAAAAGGAAAGACATTGAAATTTTAAAGTTTGAAACAAATTTTACTTGTAGCTTACTTGGCATCCTAGCGGTCCTGTCTTGGATAGCCATATCATACCCAAATGTCCCAGCACTGAACTTATAGATCTCAATTTGTTTGGAAATCTCTGGGCATTCAGCAGGAGTCAACACCATCCTTTGAACACATTGGAAAAATCCATCCATAACCTCTACATCAAACCTAAATCCACATGCATAAGAGTATGCGGGGTTGAGGTAGAGCCCTGTTGCATGAATCGAACAATGGAGAGTGTTGTTCCATCGCTCATCAATCACACTACATATCTCAGCTCATTTAGTGAATCCCTCTTCCCCCTTGTCCTCATAGTACCGATAGATAGCTTCCTTGGCCCTATCCATGGCCTCATACAAGTAGCCCATTACGGGCTTTCTCACCATCAACTAAGCAAAGAACCTTTACCCAAGGTTCACTAACAGCACACAACTTTTCCACTCCCATCCAAAACCTATGATCGTGTCTCACAAGTCGAGCTATGGATTGCCCATCCACTTTAGTGCTATTGACACAAGAATTGCACTCATCTGACAGAAACAAGCTATGCAACTCCTACATAGATTTTTGGAGAGACTAAAGAGAAATGAAGCTAGTTGCAAAACACGTGATAGCGAGACGAACCAACTCTTTGTTCCCTATAAATTGTCTCATGAGTGTAGGAACATATGTATGATTGTGTATATATATATATTGTAACACTTCGAGTTGACTCAACAGTTTCCTTGATCCAAAGAATTTTTCTCATGTCCTATAGCATCAAATCAATGCAATGGGCAGCACAAGGAGTCCAATATAGGCTATGATACCTTTCCATGAGCAACTTGCCAACAACAACATAATTGGTAGCATTGTTCGTAAAGACTTGGACAACATACTACGGAACTATCTCTTGGATGAAATTATCCAACAGCTCACATAATAACCGTGCATCTTTAACATATGCGGATGCATCAATAGATTTGATAAACATTGTCCCCTTGGGACAATTAACCAAGAAGTTGAGAATGGTCATGCCCTTCCCATCTATCCAACTCTCTGACATAACGGTGCATCCTGTAATTTCCCATGATTCCCTCGGCTCACCCAATCTCTTTGTGCAATCGGTTTTTTCCCCTTGAAGGAGAGGCCCTCTCAATTCATTATAAGAAGGGCCCCTGTATCCTGGACCAACAATAGCAACAGCTTCAAACATGGAGTGGTAGAATGGGTTCTTGGCAATGTTGAATGGTATGTCACTCCATAGAAAACATTTTGCCACAATCTTATCGGCCTCCTCCTCCTTTGTTTTCACTATTGACCGAATAGAAGGTTGCCCCATAGGCACTGACCTCGGCACAAAGAAAGGTGAGAATGTTGAGGGGCTAGGCATTGTGGAATGTGAACCCAAAGATTGGCGTTCCCCCGCTCCTAAGATGTTTGTAGATCTATTTGCAAGCTCAAGCCTAAGTTCTTCCCATTGCTCTCTCTTCCTACCCATTGCAAAAATGGATTGATTTGCAACGTGAACAATTTCCGAGGTAGATGTTGGGCAAATCCCCACTTCGTTCCTTGGAATTTTGGCAAGGTGGTATTCCAAGCGACTGATGCCGCCAAACATTTCCATATCACATAACTTACAATTCAACCTCATTCTATTATGGCCATCATAAGGTGGACCATACTCCCACATTGGGTCCAATGGCTTTGGCATTTTGAAATGTGTGGATCACTGATTAAATTTGTAAACTTATGGGACAAAAAAATGGGGGAAATTTAGAATATAAATCCACAAAAAGACTTCAAAAATGCTACAATTAAACTACCATAGCTACATAAGTGTTAAATCCTCCATTAAAAATGGGAAAACTAGGTATATCTAATGGACATTGCAAACCCTATACTAAATCTAGAAAAACAAAGAAAATGAGGAAATAATTTTGTTTACATACCCGGTTCAATGGATATGGTAGATTGGAGTAGATCCCTACTCCACAAATGCTTACTTGATGGCAATGAAAACTATGGATTTCCGCTTGTTTGCTTGATGGAAAATTGTTACAATACCATTAGAGCTCAAATCCCCTAGGAAGTGTTTGCAAAATGACCAAATAAAACCCAAAAACCAGATTACCCAAAAACCGGTCGGAATCTTAGCAGAGCGATAATTTCCATCGACCCGCGATAATATCATAAATTATCGCGATAATTTCAAAATGTTCGAAATATCGCGAATAATTGCAGAGATATTATCGCCGAGGGTCGGTTCGGTGATATTATCATGATAATTTCAATAATAACATGATACGTGTAACACTGTATTGGATGCAAGGGAGTTTCAGGTTGTGGAATTTGACACCTCTTCCACTTCTAGAGCAGGTGAAACTGGTGGAATCAGTATTTGCAGAGATCTCCTTCCACCATGTATATCGTGAGCTCAACACAGAGGTAGATTCTTTGTCCAAAAAAGGGTTGCTATTGGAAAATAATGTGGGGTCAATTCAGAAGTTCAAGGATGGCATAGGTCTGACAGCAATCCAAATGTCAAGCATGGTGTTATGAATGGTTTTTAAGTCTGAACAATTATTAAAGTATAGATCAACAGACTTCAGTGCTGGACTTAAAATATCATATTTTTTAACAAATTGCTGTTTAGGTGGAAGCCTGCTTGTATATGGCCATAGGCTCAAATTCTATGTTTTTTTGGAACAGAATACTGAATAGTATATTTTTGAAAAGATTAAATTTTCTTTAACAGAATCTGATTGTAAGCCTTGGATCTACAATAAGGCAGATAGGAAATGAAGGTTAAAGCTTTAGCTTTGGTATGAAAATCTCTTGAAATGCTAAAACGTGCATCTGCAAACAGCACACTTTTTGTGCATAATAAAAGGTTACGATTTTTTTGAGGAAAATAAAGAAAAGAAACATTAAAAGGGCAATCAACAACAGCAAGAAAGCACATGAACTAAGTCTGGTCCAGAGAACAGGTTTTTTTTTCCAAGGAAAAAAAACATATTTCTTATTCAAGTAGAATAAAAGATACATTCATAATGTGCCTCAGCACAGTCCAAAACACAGAGAATAGGTTTACCTTACAAATTACCAGTGTTACAAAAACTCAGCTCAGGAGAAAACGCGTCTAGGCAAAATTCTCAACAAGGCCAAAGAGTAAGAGTTCAACTCTGTCTCAGCAAAAACTCAGGAAAAGCACAGCTAATTTTTAAGAGAAGAATGGCAATATTTTTCTTATTTGGATTATATAAACTTATAAAGGGCCCCACCAGGATTTTCAGCTGGCTCATGAGTCAAACTCGACGACCCATGAAAAACTCGGTGAGTACTTGCAGATCAGAATTTGACCCTCAAATACTCACGAATGAAACTTACTGCAGGCAAGTCATACAAGCTGCCAGCAAGTTAAATTTGCCAACAGTCAATTCGGCTCATCTGTTGTGCCAAGACGAATTTGAGTCTAGAGTAATCGGCAAAATTTTGTAACAATAAAATTACTGAAACAAATGCACTCTATAGAGTGGGTTCATGTTTATTTGTGCTAGAGACAAAGAACAATTAAATAGAAATCAAGCCATTGTTTTCAAAAAATTGAGAAATCTGAACCAACCTCTTCAAGTCGGGACTGGGTAACTGGCAGCTGATCAGAATACACGGTTGCATATCCCAATGCAACTAAGACAGTTTGTTCCGCCAATCCTATACGCATTTTTGCCTGCATCAAAGGTACAATAAACACTAAATCAAAACGGGCAATGCTTTACAGAATATCACAAAGTAACATTGTTGTTGATAGTTACCTGAAGAAGGCGAACTAAGTACTGGGGTTCACAGTCTGTTGCTGCTACAAGAAGAGCCTTTATGCGTGCCCTCTTCTTGTCTTGACTTTCCTTCCCAGATTCCTATTTGGAAATCACAGTGATGATTAACAGTAAGCATATAGAACAGCTTTGAAACCATGTGACATTGATCTCAGAATGAGTGTTGATATGTATATTTGTCTACTAATAAATAAGCAGTTTATGAGCCTTCAATAATCAAACGGTATCAAGAAATGCTGCATGGCATCACTTTATTAATCAATATAGGTGGCCAGACACATGATTGCCAAATGCAAACATTGCAAGTACCAAAAATCACATGAGAAACAAAATCTAAACACAATTAGCTGTAGACAGATGTGTTATTAGCTGTAATCACTAGAAAAATAGTATTTACTGTTTGAACGGAACAAATTGGCAGTATACCCATTGCAAGTATGGCTCTTCCATAAAAAGGCTTCCATCCTTCCATCTGGCTTGATATAATTCCACATAGGAATATTAAGTATCTCACAGTTGCCATAGGATAAAGTCAATGTACTGATTACTAGGTAATCTCACTTGGCAACTTCTAGAGGAAAATCCAAAACATCCAGCTTGGGGTTCTTTAATATTTATCCATGCTAAATAGTGATCGGGATGTTCTAGCAATATTTTCCTCCTAAAACATCCGACATGTACAAGCCATTTTGTGGACATAAAATTTATTGTGATGGAGGCTATGGGTACATAAACTGGAGTAGACAGAGCATGTTAAGTTGTTCTCAAAACAATAGGTTATGTTTGATTAATGATTTCAGGTATAGCAATATAGTTAAAGACTTACCACAGGATAAAAACAAAGTGAAGATGAGAAAGGACAAGCAGTCTAACAAAGAGAAACCCAAAGGATCATTTCCCTTTGGCACAAAGAAAGTTCAAATAGTGAAGAATTTCAAAGCTTGAGGGCATGGTCTGTAACACCTTGAGATTTCAAACAGTTTAAATTCATTAAGCTACGAAGAGAACCAGAATCAAGATCTAATGGCAATGAATAAGATGGCACAAGCAACAAGTATTTAATAGTAATAAGTTAATAACTAAGTTGGCAACGGCCATAAGTATCCAATGGCAATAACTAAGTTGACACAAGCAACCAGTATCTAATTGCAATAATGGCCCAGAGGGATTAGATAGCGAGGAGTTTTATCCCAGTGGGCAAAGTTCAATTGCTGTGACGGCCTTTGCTGGAGACATGGGTTCACCTTGAGGTAGTGGTTGAACATGTGGTTGCACATAGAGAGATTATAATAAATTATCTCATGACCCGTGCACACATAAGTGGGTCAAATACACCCCCATGTCCTTCGGATCTGATTTTTGGAAGCTTTATGGTCTCCAATGACATAATGTCAAGATGATGATGCATAAATGCCTAGGCCTTTAGCAATCTAAAAATGAACAAAGTTTATTTACTAAAGAAATATCCAACATATGGAGGACAGACAACTGAAATCCATAAAGGACAAGTAATAAATAATTGAATAAGATAGAATGAATAGATATGATATACAATGTCCTACGTGACAATATATATACATACTCATGGGTCATGTCCTTTTGTTAGGTAATGTCCTTAGTTATGATGTGTCACTTCATTTTTTTTTATTATTATTATTATTATTTATTTACGTTTCATACATTGCCTTCCCCTTTAGAAATGATTTGTCCTCAAAGCATAAAAAAATTTACACCTTCATACTCGCCGGAACTGCTTTCCCATGATTATTCATTCTTCAGTTCATGATGGTTAAGGACATGAGGACATGAGATGATATGATCTTCTAAGTGCTGAGCAGAATTGTCGAATTGTAAGAGGGTCTAATCACCCTAATTCGATCCTTTGTGGAACATTGCCCTTATAGGATTCCGAAGATGAATTTATATAGGTCAATTCTTTTTGTCCAGAGTGATATTGATATACTGATTGGTTAAGGTATTGGCTCTTGTGATTAGGATGTTGATAAGGTGTCTCTGTAACTTGATCGTTCCTTCTCATACTTGAAGTGTTCTCTTGATTACTTTTGGTATTTGTAGACTTTTGAGGAACTAGAAGGCCGCCCAACAGGTCTGTCTTTGACCTCTTGTTGGGCTCTAAGTTTACTCAATCAAATCTGCCCTTACCGTTGTTTTAGGACAGCAAACAGGTCTGAAATTTTCTGTCAAGAATTTGCCTTCAAAGTGATGGTTATATGCTCTTTTAAGGTGCCCTTGCAAGTGTTTTAGTCACTGAATGTTAGCACATGCAAACCTTAAAACATATAGCACTCCTCTAGGATCTTTACAAGCTCCTACAACTGATTTAAACACTAAGCATACATGATAAATGAACACAGGTATTTTTGGTCAACATGACCCTAGATAAATACCCCAGGGGAAAACCAGCTTAGAATGAAAGTGTAAATATGTGGTGTCTCAAGCATGGAAAACAACAAGTAAACAAATACAATGGAACTTGTACAAGTAGCAAGCCCCTCTCAAGCTTTGCTAGAAGGTTCCAAAAAGAATGAGCTCAAACAAGTGTGCCCCCCTTCCTTTGTTGCCTCTTCCATTGAATCGATGCGCCCTTGATCCTCCCTTGGTTGTTTGAGAAACCCGCATGCAAATCTTTGTTTGAATGTTGTCTCAAACCTCCGACAATCAGATCTGCAAAAGCTCAAGAACTACTAGTGCCTGCTAAGCTTGCGCCCTCCTCCAAGAGTGCGCCCTCCACCAAGCAAGAACCCTCACCACAAAATAAACAGGCCCTAAGCCTCCTTGCGCCCTCCATGAAAGATGGCGCCCAAGCTCTCCTCTCCCAATGCTTCCATTCTCATCCTCTTGCTCCTCTCCAAACTCTCCAAGTGAACAAATGAGTGAATGAGCCTCCAAATGCCCTATGCGCCCTTCTTAAGGAATCATAAGGAAACCAAAAAGATGAATGGCTAGGATCACTTCAAGCCATCTCTAATCCATGGTTGAGATCTCTCAAAAAGAATCTCAACTCAAAACCCACCTTAGGTTAAGTTTCCATAGTTCACTTTATGTCCCCCAATTCACCCACAAAGTGAATTAATAGTCACTTTTGCCTCAAGTGACGAATTTCACCCTTTTGACTTAGGAAAATGTCAAAGTAAAATTAGACATAAAGTATAAGGCACAATGGGTCAAATATTTCCCTCTTGTAGTTAGAGACCCACAACCATGAGGAGACCACTTCCCAAGGTACACCAAAACTCAACACTCCCTCTTACCGAGGAAAGTGTTTCTCACCAAGCCCATCTTGTCTCTAAAGTAGACATGCTTGCCCCTTGGCAAAGCCTTGGTGAGAATCTCTGCCACCTATTGATCAATCGAAATATATTGGAGCTTCACTGCCCCACACTGAACCCAATCTCTGATGAAGTGGTATCTAATCTCAATATGCTTCAACCTATCATGAAACACTAGATTCTTAGAGAGTTTGATACAACTCTGATTATCGCAGTGAATGACCGTCAGAGACAACTCCTAACCAAATAAACCAACCAGCAACTTACGAAGCCAAATGGCCTCGCAACTAGCCTGACTAGCTGCCATGTACTCTGCCTCAGTCGAACTCAAAGCAACTGACTTTTGCTTCCGGCTAAACCAGGAAACAACTCTTGATCCCAAGCCAAAGAAATACCCGGAGGTGCTCTTCCTCTCAGTAGCATATCCTGCCTAGTCTGAGTCTGTATAGCCAACCAAACTCACTCCATCCCCTCTGATGTTGTCCAAACCAAAATCCATCGATCCTGCTATGTACCTCAAAACATGTTTTGCCCCAATCCAGTGAACACTCCTAGGCTCCACCATAAACTGGTTGAGAGTGTTCATGGCAAAACAAATATATGGCCTGGTGTTGACCAGATACATCAAAGAACCTATCAGTTGCCCGTATCTCGTAGCATCCACCAATTGGGAATCTGAAACACTAATCTTCTTCCAGTTGGTGACCATAGGTGTAGACATGGGCCTACAGTCCTCCATCTGAAACCTGCTCAAGATGTCTGCAGCATACTTCCCCTGGCCCAGAAAGATATTGTTGAAATTAGTGCAGCTGCAAGAGCCATTCTCCGGGAGGATGGCATAAGACCCTAGCTAAGGACTAGGGCCCCCAGTGCACTCTTGGGATTTCTTGGTTTGGGACCAAGCAGTGAGAGCCATGGAAACAGACCCTAGTGAGGGCCCCCAACATATGACTAGGGTTCTTGGTCTAGGACCAAGCAGTAAGTCTGTAGATGTGTTCTAGGGCCCTTGGATGTGTTCCAGGGAATCCTTGCCCGGTGCTTGGATTGATCCTTGGATGTGTTCCTGGTTGATGTAATTCCCTAGATGTGTTCTAGGGCCCCTGGATGTGTTCCAGGGAACCCTTGCTTAATGCATGGGTTGATCCTTGGTCTTGTACCTTGATGGATAAGACCCTAGATGTGTTCTAGGGCCCCCAAATGTGTTCTGGGGCAACCCGGTCTTGGACCAAGTAGATCTTGGTGAAATACCAAGATGTGATGATGTGTGATCCTCTTCCTCTCTCCCAGGATGGTCCATGAGACCTAGGAGTATGCTAAGAAGATGGACATGACCACATTGTTGATGTGCCCTCTTATGCAGTGATGATAAAAGTTTATAAGTAGTTATGAGACTTATGTGGACATGTTTTGCTATTGAGGACCCCCTTGACTTTGTCTTAAAGTTCCCCCTTGCTTGATTTTGATTTCCCTCTTGTTTTATGTGGTAATGGGGTTTTTATAAGTCACTTTGACTTATTTTGACATTTAATTAATATTTATATTAATTAAATTGTCATTATTTTAATTATTTTATTTTTGCCCTAAACCCTGTCCTTAGCTATAAAAGAAACCCTCCCCCTCTCATTTTTACACACACACTCACTCCTCACTCTTCTATTGTTGCGACTACCCCAAGTTATTCTTTCTCTTGTTGATGGTGCGACCCCTCCTTTGGATTCTTTGTTTCATATGCGAGGCTTATTGCTTGGACACCTTGTAGGCTGAGAGCTCCTTCTGATTTATCTGTTGGTGTAGAAGTGTCGGACCTCTCTTTAGCTTGTTGTGGTTTCTCCTTAGGTTGTCGCAAGCTGTCCTCTGCCTGGATATAAGTGTCGCAGGCTACCCCTTGCCTAGATAGAGGTGTCGTGGCCCCTCCTTGTGGTTGTCGCTGAGTGTGAAGGGACTAGTGGCTTCCTCCTCTTGTCTATTGTCCTTACTGTGGGTGTTTATGTCCCTACTGTAGGTGTTTATTTACCTTGTTGTGGGTGTTTATCATTTCTTGGTGGCTCCTCCTCTTCTGTGTTGTCTACCTCTGTTGTTGAAGGGTTTCTGTTGTCCCTTTTGTGGAGGGTTTTGTTGTCCCATTTGTGGAGTGTTGGTTGTCTCATTTCTTAAGTATTTGTGAAGTGTTTGTTTTCCCATTTGTTGTTGTTGAGTTTTACAGTCTTAGTTATGGACAGCAGTTAAGTGTATTATTCCAACCTTGTCTATGGTCCTATCTTTGGCAAAATTGTCTACCTGTCCATATGATAGAGATCAAAACCCTAGAGGTTTGCTCCATGAACCTTAAACTGATTTTTTGAGCATATAAAGAGGACTACATCCACACTTGTAACAAGTACATTCTTCATTGGCTAAGAGGTAAGCTAAGGTTTGTTTTCTGCACTCATAAATTTTGTTTATGTTTAGAATTTTATTCAGATTTGTTTACGTCTTTTCTTAAATATGCTAATCTAGTAAACAGAATTTAAAAGTATTATTGTTTTCTCTATTTTTCCCTAAATCTAACAAATATAACCCTCCTACAGCCAAACCTCCACGCCCAAGAAATAGTGCATCAAACCGATGTTTGTCATCTCAAACTCTGATGCAAGTCCCAACTTGCAATCAACTATGAGAAGCTTTGCTCCTGTGATGAACAAATCATCAACATACAATATGAGAATGAGTGTATCGTCAACTCGAATGATGTAGTAGAGGTTAGGATCTACCTCACTCTCAAACCCCATTTGAAGCAAATAAGCGTCAATAAGTGAATACCAAGCTCTTAGAGCTTGCTTCAGACCATACAGTGCCTTTCTCAGAAGACACACATGAGAATCTCTCTCAATCACCTCAAACCCTGTGGTTGCTCAATGTACACCGCCTCCTCAATAAAGTCATTCAGAAATGTGGTCTTTACATCCATCTAATGTATCCACCAACCCATCTCTTCCACTATGGCAATAATACTCCAAATGGACGTGTATCTCGCAACTGGTGTGAATGTCTCATCATAGTCAACTCCCTCTACCTGAGAGAATCCTCGCGCCACAAACCGGGCCTTGTGTTTCTTTATGCTTCCATCTACAACATACTTGGTCTTATACAACCATCTAGAAGTCACAATCGACTTCCCCACTAGCCTCGACACCACCTCCCATACATCATTGCGCGTAATGGAGTCATACTCCTATAGCATGGCATCTCGCCAAACCTGTTGGTCAACAACCTGCGCAAATGTCTCGGCTTTGAATCTATGATGCTCGTCACCATCGCCAAGTAGGACCCAAGCCTATCTGGTACTCTGCTCTCTCTGAACAACCCTCTAGGCTCTCCAACATTCTCCTTGGCTTCCTTCAGGGTCTTCTGAAACCATCTTGGTTTCCTCTTCCCTACAGTAACCAAAGGAGAAGTAAGATATCCACGCCCACGAGTCTCTGCCTTAGATCTCATGCCAACACTCTGAGATCCTGAAGTCTTTGCACCCTCTGCCTGAACCCTCTGCAAATGTGAACCTAAAGTTGTGTAAGGTGACCCTATCACCCCTGAAACTGGTGTACTCGACACCTGAGGCTATGCTCCCTCTGAAACATCAATCTGTGTCTTCGGATCCTCCTCAATATTGTCTCTCGACTCAAGAGACCTCCTGAAAGCTCTACCCTCCTCAAATCTAACATCTCTACTCACCACCACTCTCTGTTGTGATGGAATGTAGATCCAGGAGGCCTTCGAGACCTCTGAGTAACCAATTAGAATCCCCTGCTGGGCTGTGGGGTCTAGCTTTGTCCTCTTCTTGAGGGAACATGAGAGTATGTCGAGCATCCAAAAATATTGATGTGCTCAACATCGGGCCTCCTACCAGTGAAGGCCTCCACAGGAGTCTTCTTCCCCAAAATCCTGTGGGGACTCTTGTTCTGCAAATAAACTACAGCAGCACTCGCCTCAGCCCATAAGTATAAAGGCTAAGTCTGATCATACAACATAGATCTCGTTGCACCTGTAATGGCCCTGCTCTTCCTCTCGGCAACCCTGTTATGCTGCGGGTTGTAAGGTACGGTCATCTGTCTTCTAATCCCTGCCTACGAACAGAAGTTTACAAACTCTGTGGAGGCATACTCACCTCCATTGTCTGACCGCAAGACCTTGATCTTCTTTCCAGTCTAGTTCTCCACAAGAGCTTTGAACTCTTAGAACCTCTTGAAAAGCTCACTCTTACCCTTCAGGAAATAGATCCAGGTCTTCCTTGAGTGGTCATTTATGAATGTGAGATAGTACTCACAACCACTCAAGGACGAACGAGACATAGGCCCACACACATTTGTGTGTACTAAATCCAGTATCTCAGCTGACCTATTGTCAATGCTGGGGGGAACAACCTTGGTAAACTTACCAAACGCACACCCTTTGCACACATTCTGATGCTCTAAGCTGAACTCTGACACTCCTATCACAACCTCTCTCAACCCTCCAAGAGCCCCATGATGAAGGTGAGCCATCCTTTGATGCCATAACTGACATAACTAATTATTGTTGTCGCTACTTGTTGCCAAAGCATGTAGGGGCTGAAAAAGCAATTTGTATAGTTTACCATCCCTCACTCCAATCACCTGCCCTGAGGTGAGACAGGACCCCTTAGGGTGTATGAGGACCTCTATCCCTCTGAAGGACACCTCAAGACCCCTGTCCTGGAGGGTGGACACTGATATCAGATTCTTCTTCAAGCCAGGGACGTACAACACATCCCTGAACGAAATGGGTGGCATGCTCTCCCTCTGAAAAGTAATTGTGCCACACCCAACAACCCTGACTATGGTGTCATAACCAAGCGCAATCTCCATCTTGACCTCAGGATCTCTGAGACCAGTGAAGTGTTCTCTCACACCTGTCATGTGGCTCAAAGCTCCACTGTCTATATACCAAATGTTGGGTGTCGTCTCAACTGAAGTGCAACAAACAAGGAAGGCACACTCCCTCTCAAATTGTGCCTAAAACTCCTCCTCATTTGTTGTAGTTGTTGTACCACCTAGCTTCTTGTTGAAATTAATGTAGCTGCAAGAGCCATTCTCCGAAGGACGGAAAAGACCCTAGTTGTGGACTAGGGACCCCAGCACACTCCTGGGGTTTCTTGGTATGAGACCAAGCAATGAGAGCCATGGCAAAAGACCCTAGTGAGGGCCCCCAATATATGATTGGAGTTCTTGGTCTTAGACCATGCAGTAAGTCCCTAGATGTGTCTAGGGCCCTTGGATGTGGTCTAGGGAATCCTTGCCCAGTGCTTGGATTGATACTCAGATATGTTCCTTGGTGGTTGATATAAGTCCCTAGATGTGTCTAGGGACCCTAGTTGTGTTCCAAGGAATCCTTGCTCAGTGACTGGATTGATCCTTGGATATGTTCCTTGGTGGTTGATATAAGTTCCTAGATGTGTCTAGGGCCCCTGGATGTGTTCCAGGGAACCCTTTTTTAATGCATGGGTTGATCTTTGGTCTTGTACCTTGGTGGATAAGATCTTAGATGTGCTCTAGAGCCCCAGATGTGTTATGGGGCAACCTGGTCTTTGACCAGGTAGATCTTTGTGTAATACCAAGATGTGTTGATGTGTGATCCTCTTCCTCTCTCTCGGAATGGTCCATGAAACCTAGGAGTGTCTATGAAGATGGACATGACCACATTGTTGATGTGATGATAAAGTTTATAAGTCACTATGAGACTCATGTGGACATGTTTTTTCATTAAGGAACCCCCCCCCCCCCCCTTGACTTTATCTTAACAGGTAACCCCTTGTTGGTTTGCTTTCCCTCTTGGTTTATGTGATTAGGTTTTATTTTTGTGAGACTGTGGTTTAATTTTTGTGATTGGGGTTTTAATATGTAATTAGGATTTTAATTGATATTAATTGACATATTAAATTAATATTTATATTAATTATATGTCAATAACTAATTATTATGTTCTAAAATACCCTAACCCCTCTCCCTACCTATAATTAGACCCTACCCTAAGTCTTTCACACACACTCACTCTCTCACCCTTCTACAAGTTGTGGCTACCTCAGTGACTATTTCCCTCTTGATTAATGCGGCCTCCTCACTTGTTCAAGTTACAGTTATGTGCTTTATTGGCTGGAAGGTTCTACTTTGAAGGTTTTGTTGATGCGTCTCCTCTGAGGTGTACAGTGCTCCCGTCAACTACAGATCTGTCCATTACTTAGCTACCAGACCTGTCTTCTAAGTCAAATCAGCCCCTTACCTAGTTGTCGAGCCTGTTGTAGGGTTGTCATCTCCATTCCTGGTCACGAATCTGTGCATGGAGGAGCCGCGGCCATTTTCTAGGCACCCTAAGTGGTTATCCTTACCTCCACCCTAGCTGTCGCGTGGAGTACTGTGAGGGTTTGTAGTTTGTTGCCCGTTTTTTTAGCAAGGAATCTTGTGGATTGTTGTTGGACCTTACTCATCTATCCAGATCTATTCCTGTGGGATCATTGGAGATTGAAGGGTTTGTTGTTTGAGTTATTTGCTATCAAGACTTTGAGTTTTGTTATCTTCCTTGGGGCTTCCTATTTGGCAAAACAGTCCTAGAGTTCTTTTTGACAGAAATCAAACCCTAAGAGGCTTGATCCATGAACCTGAACTATATCTGGGCATATTTTACAGAGGCTTACATTCACATGTGTGTCAGGTACATCTCTCAGTAATTCAAGAGGTAAGCTTTCAGATCTATTTGTTTTAGTTTCAGATCTATTTGTTTCAGCTTCAGATCTATTTGTTTCAACTTCAAATCTATTTGTTTCAGCTTCAGATCTATTTGTTTTATTTTCAGATCTATTTGTTTTATACTCAGAAAGATTTAATTGTTTCAGATCTGCTTGTTTCATACTCCGAAATATTTATTTGTATCAGATCTGTTTGTATGATTCCTTGTTTATGTTGATCTAGTAAACAGAAAAATTTTAAGGCTTTATTGTTTTGAATTTTCCCTATTTCTAACACGTCTTCTTCCTGTTGGGACACTGACCAGCATAGTGCCCCATCTTTTTACAAGCAAAGCACTTCACTTTGCTCATATCTCTCTTCTGCCAACTGCCACTCTCCTGTGACTTGGCCCCTCCCTTGGGACCCTGTTTAGTACCCTTGTTGACCTTCTTCTTGCCCTTTGACCAAAGAGAAAGATCATCATCACCCTCAATAATATGTTGTTGTCCTATAGATCTAGAGCCGCATCTCAGCTCCTCTTGTACGAAGTCATCCCAGAGTCTCTCCCAACTGAGCATGACCTCCCTGGCCACTATGCCTTGCACAAATGAACCCCAAGGTTTGGAGAAGTCGTTTAAGGTTGTCCTCACCTAAAAGTTTGGATGCACAATCTCTCCGACTGCTGCCAACTCATCTTGAGTCTGTGTAAATCTCCCAAGGTATGATGTCACCAACTCTTACTTGAGCATCTGAATGCCCCTAAGCTTCTCTTGCAGAACCATCTTCCGGTTTTGATTGGGACTCTGGTAAAGCTTGCACAATGAGGCCCACATCTCAAAGGCATAGACTTTCCCAGTCAAATGGGATATGACGTGGTCTCTCACTCCATCACATATAGTCCTCTTTGCCTTGTTGTTCCTCTTCCTGAACTCTGCCACCAACAAAGGAGCAGTGATAGGAGGAACAACAACGGGAGCCTGAACTACATCTCATAGTTCAAGATCCTCCAAGATAAAGATAAGCCTGGTCTTCCAAGGGGACCAGTTGCTAGCTCCGACTAGCCTATCCGATGCCCTCATCTGAGACACCGACATGGTTGTCAATTGAAACTCAAACTGATGTTAAACTGCAAAAGAAATCAGCCTCAACACTTGACACACAAGCGTGAAATAAGGATGTCCAAAACTGTCCAAAAATATGCCAACTGTGTGCTAGTAAATCAGCCAACTCTTAGCCACCAAGGCTCTGATACCATGTAGATTTTTGAAGAACTAGAAGGTTGCGCAATAGGTTTGTCTTTGACCTCTTGTTGGGCTCTAAGTTTACTTAATCAAATATGTCCTTCTTGTTGTTTTAGGACAGCAAACAAGTCTGATTTATGTCAAGAATTTGCCTTAAAATTGATGGTTATATGCTCTTTTAAGGTGCCCTTGCAAGTGTTTTAGTCATTGAATGTTAGCACATGCAAACCTTAAAACATATAACACTCCTTTAGGATCTTTACAAGATCCTACAATTGATTTAAACATTAAGCATACATGATAAATGAACACATGTATTTTTTATCAACATGACCCTACATAAAAAAAAAAAAACGGGGGAAAACCAGTTTAGAATGAAAGTGTATATATGTGATGTCTCAAGCATGGAAAACAACAAGTAAACAAATACAATGGAACCTGTACAAGTAGCAAGCTCCTCTCAAGCTTTGTTAGAAGGTTCCAAGAAGAATGAGCTCAAACAAGTGCGCCCCCCTTCCTTTGTTGCCTCTTCCACTAAACTAATGCGCCCTTGATCCTCCCTTGGTTGTTTGAGAAACCCTTGCATGCAAATCTCTGTTTGTATGTTAAACTGCAAAAGAAATCAGCCTCAACACTCGACACACAAGCGTGAAATAAGGATGTCCAAAACTGTCCAAAAATATGCCAACTGTGTGCTAGTAAATCAGCCAACTCTTAGCCACCAAGGCTCTGATACCATGTAGATTTTTGAGGAACTAGAAAGCTACGCAACAGGTTTGTCTTTGACCTCTTGTTGGGCTCTAAGTTTACTTAATCAAATATGTCATTGTTGTTGTTTTAGGACAGCAAACAGGTTTGATTTATGTCAAGAATTTGCCTTAAAACGTATGGTTATATGCTCTTTTAAGGTGCCCTTGCAAGTGTTTTAGTCACTGAATGTTAGCACATGCAAACCTTAAAACATATAGCAATCCTTTAGGATCTTTACAAGATCCTACAATTGATTTAAACACTAAGCATACATGATAAATGAACACATGTATTTTTTATCAACATGACCCTAGATAAAAAACAAACCGGGGAAAACCAGTTTAGAATGAAAGTGTATATATGTGATGTCTCAAGCATGGAAAACAACAAGTAAACAAATACAATGGAACCTGTACAAGTAGCAAGCTCCTCTCCAGCTTTGTTAGAAGGTTCCAAGAAGAATGAGCTCAAACAAGTGTGCCCCCTTTCCTTTGTTGCCTCTTCCACTAAACTGATGCGCCCTTGATCCTCCCTTGGTTGTTTGAGAAACCCTTGCATGCAAATTTCTGTTTGTATGTTGTCCCAAACCTCTACCAATCAGATCTGCAAAAGCTCAAGAACTACTAGTGCCTGCTAAGCTTGCGCCCTCCTCCAAGAGTGCACCCTCCACCAAGCAAGAACCCTCACCACAAAATAAACAGGCCCTAAGCCTCCTTGCGCCCTCCATGAAAGATGGAGCCCAAGGTCTCCTCTCCCAATGCTTCCATTCTCATCCTCTTGCTCCTCTCCAAACTCTCCAAGTGAACAAATATGAGTGAATGAGCCTCCAAATGCCCTATGCACCTTTCTTAAGGAATCATAAGGAAACCTAAAAGATGAATGGCTAGGATCACTCCAAGCCATCTCTAATCCATGGTTGAGATCTCTTAAAAAGAATCTCAACTCAAAACCCACTTTGGGTTAAGTTTCCATAGTTCACTGTATGTCACCCAATTCACCCACAAAGTGAATTAATAGTCACTTTTGCCTCAAGTGATAAATTTCACCCTTTTGACTTAGGAAAATGTCCAAGTAAAATTAAACATAAAGTATAAGGCACAATGGGTCAAATATTTCCCTCTTGTGGTTAGTGTAATGTCCCTTTTCAAATAGGAGCTCCAAAAAAGGAGGCTTAATGGTCTAAACCAACCCATTAGACTATAGCCAGGGCCAAAGAGGGGTAAACAGGGTTACTAGAGGTCACTCTAGTCACAGGTGCTATATTCGGAAAGTGACATTGAGCTAACAAGGGTTAACAGCGCTTTTAAGTCATTATGAGCTAAAAATAGAAGTCAACAGTGAATTAGGGTTTCAACAGTGATTTAGGGTTTCAACATGATTTAGGGTTTTGGAAAGCTATAAAGGAAGGGTCAAAGACCTAATTCATCATTATGCAGATTATGACTTGTCATTGA